>LBNU01005815.1:2673-19415 GCA_014162995.1 Artemisia annua | reverse complement strand
TAAGTAATGATTTGGATGCTTGGATTAGAGGCTTGGCTTGGCAATGCGGTTTAAGGATCTATTTTTCTATAACTCTGATATGTATTTGTGGACCTACTTCTATTTCTTTTGGGCCTTACTTTGGATGAATTTGGGATGAATGTAAACTTTAAAACCCCGTTTGGTTGTGTTTTTACTCATGTTTACTTTATCTCGTTCTTTTATGACTTTTGTTGGATACCAATCCCCGTAACACCTCGAAAGCTTGATGAGTCTTCTGATGTACCAAATTTTGGGGGTGTTACAGATTGGTATCAGAGCCAAGGTTATAGAGAACTAGGTAATAAACACCTAAACTATAGCCGAATTTATTAGAAAACGATCCTCGACCAATGCCCGCCAGCCCGCTGATGAGACGAAAAGTGTTACGCTTTTAGGGGGTCATTTAAGCCCTAATTCGTATAAATGGGATCAAATATTGCCCTAAATCGTTCCTTTTGTCATTTTAGGTACTTTTGAGAGGAATTCTGGAAAACATGCATATTCGGACGTTTTTGGAGCATAAAAGTGAAGAAAACGACAAAGTCTCAAAAGATGAAGATTTACAACCTGACGGCGTCAGAAGTCATAAGGTGACGCCGTCAGAAAGTCTTGACAAAAGAGTGGAATCCAATTTTCAAATGACGGGCTGGTAGTATTTAGATTCTAGAACTTGTGTTAGGACCATCTCAAATCCACAAGTGAGACTATATTCGTGTAGTTAAGATCTACTACATGATAAGAGGCATTAGGATTAACCCATTGTTTTTCACCCGTATATTTGTTATAATTACATTGATTTCAGTAATTCTCCCACACCGTTTGCGTTGTATCCATTTTTGGTACACGATACCCCTAGTACACCCTTCCGAGCCTATCCTTTCGTTTCGACCTTTGAGCATCTTACTCAAAGTGAGAATTTGTTACACCCCGCTAAATGTACACCCAAATCGCCTTAGCCTACCTTGTATGCACCCACCTTTGGTGCATTATTGTGAAAACATTTGTTAAACTCTTAGTTAATTATCTAGTCAATTACATGGTTGCTAAGTTAAGTCATATCCTTGTACATATTGTTTTGGGACGATTGGGACTCATGGGTAAAGTACTAGTGTAATGGAGTAATGGGGAAGAACCACATTATTACCCCCATATGTGCTAAACATTTTAAAAGTACTCCAAGTTTTTCAATTATCTTAATTCGAGTCATTAGAATAGTAATTGTAAAGTTATGTAAAGATTCAAGTGTAAGGGGGATGCAACTCCCCTATGATGTATTATTTTGGATGGTAGGGCAAGAGTGTATGAAAAAAAAAAAAAAAAAAAAAAAAAAAAAAAAAAAAAAAAATCAAAAGATCAAAAAATCAAAAAATCAAGAAAAATCACAAAAAAAATATGAAAAAGTAAAGAAGAAAAACATGACGGACTACCATCCGTTTCCTTTTATGTTCTTTTTTAGTTTTATTATTTCCATTTTTAGACTAAAGATGTGAGTCGAGTCTATGACTTAAGCAACGATGTAGAAGTGCTGTATATTTGACTGAAATAATTACTTGCCACCACTAAATACCTTATTCCCAACCAAACCGTGTTATCATATTCCCTACACCTTACGTTACAACCCTTGGTATAAGCCTCTTTGATAGTTATCTTAGGTGCTATACGCCTAGTGGAGGAGTTAATCGAATCCCTTCTCCACAAGCCTATGGTAATCTATTGCTGATGACAGGTCATGGTGAAGGTTATTTCCGTTCCCATTTATGAGATATATACTTTATGACATTTGAGAGACTGTGAGATATCCAAAGACACCTATTTTGATGAGGGTGCTTAGTGTATGATTTCCGTGCTTATATATGATAGGTCGATATAACTATTTTTGTAATTACTTTTATATTCGTCAGTTATAGCCCCTAACCTTCAATATTTTGAGTTGGAATAAAAGCTCTATTTGCTTGAAATGGAACAAGCAAATCCCAAGTGTAAGGTATTTGATGAGACGAAAAAGTGTTACGCTTTTAGTGGGGTCATTTAAGCCCTAATTTCGTAATAATGGGATCAATATTGCCCTAAATTCGTTCCTTTTGATCACTTTTAGGTAACTTTTGAGAGGGAATTCTGGAAAACATGCATTTCCGACGTTTTTGGAGCATAAAAGTGAAGAAAAACGACAAAGTCTCAAAAAGATTGGTGATTTACAACCTGACGGCGTCAGAAGTCACAAGGTGACGCCGTCAGAAAGTCCTTGACAAAAGTAGTGGGAATCCAATTTTCAAATGACGGGCCAGAGGGATGTAACACCTGACGCCGTCGAGGGGGGGGTGGTTAAGGAAAAGTAAGGACGCTCCAGGAGGTAAAGTTAAAGAGGTGACGCCCAGAAGGTTTTTATAAGGTTGACGGCGTCTGAAGTGGATCTAGGCCATCCCGAGAAAACTATGGCGGCTGAGCTGACGCGTCAGCCCTTTTAATTAATGACCTTGACGGCCGTCAGAGTGTAATAAATCTATATATGTTTTCTAATTTTCATTCATTAGTGTGGAACTTTGTGGAAGAACTTTTAGGGCAAAACCTAAAGTCGAATTTCTGTACTTTTTAGGGTTTTCCAACCCTTTGGAACCCTCATGCTTAATTAGAAGATATATGTCCTCACTGTTAATTCAATCGAATATGTCGTATGTGGGTTGGTTGATTTATCTTGCTTGTCTTTTAATTACCTGTGTAGCTAAATTCTTTAGTGTTTGCATTAGATCTAATGAAACGTAACTATTATTTTGGTGATTGGTGTGTGTTGGTTGTTTGTTGGGATGATTTGTTTCCATCAAAAATGCTTAGGCTCAAGAATACTCTGGCCAACCTCTCTTTATGGTAAACGTGCTTGAACGTCTTGGGAAATCATGTAAGCCAAGGCATACTAAGGAATTAAGGTAGTAATATTTACGCATGAGTCCAACTGTTACACACCCTGATGGTTGTGCCGTGCATGGCTAGGGCGAGGATAAAGAGCTCTATAGAATTGGAGAGATATGTATGCCACTCCATGAGTTATTAGGAATACACCCTTCATCCACACAAGTAACAGTACATACAATTTAACCGGGTAAAATAGATAGTTAGGGAGTAATGAATATCTAAGTTAAACACAATTTTCTCCATATTGTTTTCACAACCAACAATAGCTTTAGATATTTATTTTATTTAATTTGCATAAGTAAGTAACTTGGGTTAGTTGACGAGCGAATAATTCCGCCCTTCTCCAAAACCGAGATTTTACTTGGCTTTTATAAAACATAAAAATACAAAAAGAACCTTCCTTCACCCTTAGACGCCTAATAGAGGTTAGCTTATTCTATCCTAACGAACACTATTCCCTAATGAGTAGCAACGAATCAATCCCCCGTACTTACCACTATCCTATTAACCACATCGGCAGGTACAACTGCCTGGTGGGGTTGTAAGCTCTTTGAGATCCCTCCAAGAGGTAAAACCTGTTGTAAGGGTTACAAATACCCACGCAATTCACCCCGCGAGCCCAACACAAGTATTAACGAGACACAAATTATGATCAGTTAAAATTTCTAAGCGTATACATATATATATAAAATATATAATATATATACGTATAACCCATACTATATATATATAATAATTATATACATATATACTATATAATATATTATCATTATATTATATAATATTATATCCTATATATTTATACTATATATAATATATATATATATACTTATACGGCGTACATGAGGTTTCTCTTGGTTTCTTGTGTCCACCTTTAATGAATAGTTTAATGTGATCTGCTTATGTATTTCCATGATGAGTTTATCCACGTATACATGCAATGAATACATGATCCATTCAGTAGTTGATTTTAAGATACAAGTATGTACGTGTGCTAGTAACAACTCAAATTGAGAGAACATCAAAGCAAGGGGGTACGATTACTTTACCCTTGTTGAGTCGCTGTGGAGAAACAAAGGAACCGAGCATCAAAAGCCAACCAAATCTAAATCTCACTCCACCCCTTCCAACTAATTAAACACCACGATACAACCCCTTCGAACCCAGGGCGATCACCAACTCCTTTTAACCAGGAACACCACACCTACTCACCACCTTTGTAACCATGTAGTCACGAATCAACACCTTTCTTGAGCGTGGTACACGTCTCTTTATGATCGATCAGAAGAGGATCAAAGGTATGCCGCCATTTGTGTTATTTTGGGTTTAATGTGTTTGTTGTTTCGTGAATAATAAATGATTGAGAGGGGTGAGGGATTTATAAAATGGTCATGGGCCGAGAAGTCGGGACGTAAGAGTAACTGCCTTGACCATGCATTTAATAGAAAACGTGTTTCCCTTTTATTATTAAAATTCATTTATGATATATGATATCTTAGCTTCGGTTAGAGAATGTCAACTATGTTTTTGTCTTTTATGTTTATAATATATATAATTTAAACATTAATTAAAATGATACTCGTTGATTATATCTCATAAATTAAGCATCTACAAATTGATAAGAATGGATTTCCTTTAATAGGAAAACGTGTGGAGATCTTTAGCTAGGAACAACATTTGTGTCAAATTTTTAATCATACTTAGCTTAGAGATCATATACTTGTAGCTTTGAAATTATAAGGTTCCAAATACTTAGATATATTCATCAATCTTAGAAAAATTCAAATTGTATGGGAAATTTAGGAAAGATGAATTTTCGGGTTTTACAATTATTCCCTTCTAAAAAGAAAATTTTCGTCCTCGAAAATGGGAGTTGCATAGTTAGACGGTGTCGTAGCAAATCGCAAAGGGTCGTCACAAATAACCTCACGCTCGGGGAGGTTCTTCCAAAAGAATTCTTCATAAACAAAATAGTTTCTCATGACTCGATCCCGACAACTTGGATTGCCTCAGGCTCTCTATAGAATACAAATCATAACAAATGTAATCCAATCGAATGCGAAGCAAATGTGTAGCAGATGACAGATGACAGATGACAGATAAAATCCTATAAGGAGATACATGAAACACATATTCCCACGAAGCAAGCACAAAGATAGTACTAAACGATAAATCTTCATCCAACCCTACTGAATTCTGAACGGACAAAGGAATTTGCCAAAGTCAGAGGTGCACAAATCGAATCATCAAATGTATCAAGGATCTCATAAAGAGATGGGAATATATTCGTACTGACGATCAAAATCACAACTCAGAGTATCAAAACGTATCAGAAGGCATATCAGAATAGGTAGACTAATCGTACGGATAAGAACGAATCCATGATCTAGCGTGTCGCGAACTAAAGCTTCCTCTAATGTCAAGACGTCTAACTCTTCTATACCTCTTCTGGAAGTGTGAACCAAAATGCGATTCTTCTGTCACAATCACTACAGGTGCGCCATGTAGCTTGAATAATTTTTTGCAGAAAGAAGTCTTTGCCGATCTTCCAAGCAAGTTGTCTTAGTCAATGCTCCACTGCAACTCTGCTCGTGTTGGCCTTCCTCCTGTACGTGGGAATCTCTGATGTAGTCACCACCGTCTTCATGCCATTCTGTCCAGCTCCTGCTCCAAGACTCTATACATATTAGTACAACTAAGATGGATAGAGTCGATAAGACCGTGTGCTTCAATTAGAACTCCTTCCTTCCATAGCTAAACCTTCTTCTGAAGTAGAAACAAATCTCTTTCCAGCTCTTCCAACTTCTCCTCTCGTTCTTCATGCCACAAAAGTTACTCTTCGAAAGCATCTCTTAGAGCTTCTCTCAGACGTAGAAAATCAACACCAAAACGAAGATGATTCTCGTGTTTCTCTTTTGTCTCTGAATACACTAAAATGTCATACCATGACAATTTGTCCAAGTATTCATGAAAGACATGATCAACCAAATCCATATATAGGAATAGTCGGAAAGGTAACCAATACAATTGGCATCACACACACAAATACAAAAAGAAATGCTAAGAGTATCCCATTCCTCTCACAAAATAAGACACGATTCAGCTTCCAACAATAAATACCATCATCATTCTCCTCCACGAATAAACAGAAACACACAAAGATACACAGCGAACATTTTAAACAAATTGAATAACTCTCGAGGCAAGTTTCATCAGAGAAATATCTTCACAGCAGTGGGGAAATCAACGCACGAGTTTCAGAACAATGTGGTCTTAAACGATTATCAGGCCAAGAATCATGGTGTAGAATATGAACTTCACAACGTCAAAGGTGACAAATATAAAATGACAGTCGTCATCATCATACTCAGGCAACAAGTCTAAATCCAGAATAACCTCGAACATCTCCAATGTAACCAGATTAGCACAACAAAATCGTCTCCAAATATCTCCAGAACGCATCAGACAAATCGAATATACACGATGAAAAGTCACAAAACGTTCATAGGGATAGAATAGGTAAGCTCAAAAATCAACAATGAAGAAAGAATTAAAAGCAAGAAGTCATAGAGTGTGTCGAACACGTAGGATTCATACATACGCAAATCTCTGAACTAACGAAAGGCATCTAACGAATGTCAAACGAATCAAGAATCGAAGTTCAAAAGAAAGTGATAACTCCAGGAAATGAAACTTACAAGGCATACTACGAAGTCTAACGGCATCCTAAACACATGTCGCGAATCCTGATAAGTCTTCTAAGTCTCCGAAACGAATGATCTAGTAAGAGCTTAACGAAAAGAAAAGGCATAAATCAGAGTAAAGGCGGAAGCAAGAAAACCAACGTCTGATCATATATCTACCCAATCCTCACCGGTCATACTAAAGCTCTTAAGGGGAGAAACTTAAGGCAAAACCTTCCAAAGTTACTCCTAAAGCTTCTAAGGTGCAAACCTAAGGAGCCAAATCTTCACAGGCCATAACTTATGTACTACAAGTCGCAGCCTGGGCTCTGATACCATAATTATAACACCCCAACCCGACAAGGGTCAGAATGTCACATTATGGTGCCAAATCAGAACATACAAACGCAACAACGCAAGCGGAAGACTTAAAACAAATGGTTACAATGGAAGAATCTGAAAGTACAAAGGAATACTAAAACTAAAAAGAATGGAGAGTACAAACTAAACGAAGTATAAACTAATCTGATGCGTGGTTTTGTAACCTTACAACAGGTTTTACCTCTCAAGGGATCTCAAGAGGCTTACAACCCCACCAGGCAGTGTACCTGACCGATGTAGTATAGGATAGTGGTAAGTATGGGGGATTGATCGTTCTCTCACAGGGAATAGTGTTCGTTAGGATAGAAAAGCTACTCTAATAGGTCTAAGGGTGGAAGGAAGATTCTTTTTTTATGTTTTATGGAAAGCAAGAAAATCTCGGTTTTGGAAGAAGGACGGAATTAGTTGCTAGTCAAATAACCCAAGTTTACTACTTATGCAAATAAAATAAATAAATATCTAAACTATTGTGGTTGTGAAAACAATATGGAGAAAGTTGTGTTTACTTAGATTTCATTACTCCCTAACTATCTTTTACCGGTTAATTGATATGTATGTTACTTGTGTGGATGAAGGGTGTATTCCTAATAACTCATGGAGTGGCATACATATCTCTCCAATTCTATGAGCTCTTATCTCGCCCTATGCCATGCACGGCACAACCATAGGGGTTGTAAACAGTGGCTCATGCGTTAGATACTACCTTAATAGCCTAGTATGCCTTGGCTACATGTTTTCCAAGACGTTCAAGCACGTTACCATAAAGGAGGTTGGCCAGTTTTCTGGAGCCTAACATTGATGGAACAATCATCCCAACAAACAACAACACACATCAATCAACCAATAATCAATAGTTAGGTTTCATTAGATCTAAGCAAACACTAAGAAATTTAGCTACACATGTTAATTAAAAGAAAAGCAAAAGATATAATCAACCAACACATAGACATATTGATTGAATTGAAGTGAAGACTTATCTTTAATTAAGCATGAGGGTTCCAAGGGTTGGAAACCCTAAAAAGTACAGGAAATTCGACTTTAGGGTTTGCCCTAAAAGTTCTCCACAAAGTTCCACACTAATGAATGAAAATTAGAAAACTATATATAGATTTTACACTCTGACGGCGTCAGGTTATAGAGGTTGACGCCGTCAGCTCGCCGCCATTTGGTATCTCGGATGGCCTAGATCCACTTCTGACGCCGTCACCTTATAAACTCTTCTGGGCCGTCACTCTTTAAATTTACTCCTGACGGCCTACGTTTCCCAACACCTGATGGCGTCAGGTGTTAAATCCTCCGGCCCGTCATTTGAAAATTGGATTCCACTCTTTTGTCAAGGCTTTCTGACGGCGTCACCTTGTGACTTCTGACGCCGTCAGGTTATAAATCATCATCTTTTGAGACTTTGTCGTTTTCTTCACTTTTATGCTCCAAAAACGTCCGAATATGCATGTTTTCCAGAATTCCTCTCAAAAGTACCTAAAATGACAAAAGGAACGATTTAGGGCAATATTTGATCACATTTATACGAATTAGGGCTTAAATGACCCCCGAAAAGCGTAACACTTTTCGTCTCATCAAATACCCTTACACTTGGGATTTGCTTGTCCTCAAGCAAATGAGCTTTTATTCCAATCAAAATATGAGTTAGGGGTCATTTAACACGAATATAAAAGTAATTACAACAAATAGTTATTAGACCCTAATCATAACAAGCACGGAAATCATACACTAGCACCTCACAAATAGTGTTTGGATTCTCACATCTCTCAAATGTCATAAAGTTCATATTTCATAAATGGAAACAGAAAATAACACTCACTACCTGTCATAGCAAATAGATTACCATAGGCTTGGGAGAGGATCAATTACTCCTCCACTAGGCGTAAGAACCTAAGATAAACTATCAAAGAGAGCTTTATAAAGGGTTGTAACGTAAGGTGTAGGGATATGATCACACGGTTTGGTTGGAATAAGGGGTATTTAGTGGTGGCAAGTTAATTATCATGATCAAATACATGCACTCTACATCATTGCTTAAGTCAAGAATCGACTCAATCTTATTCTAAAAATGAAATAACAAAACTAAAAAGGAACATAAAAGGAAACGGGATGGTAGTCCGTATGTTTTTCTACTTTCTTTTTTTCACATTTTTTTGTATTTTTCTTGATTTTTCGATTTTTTTTTTCATACACTCTTGCCCTACCAACCAAAATAATACATCATAGGGGATTTGCATTCCCCTTACACTTGAATCTTTACATAACTTTACAATCACTATTCTAATGACTCGAATTAAGATAATCGAAATACTTGGAGTACTTTTTAAAATATTTAGCACGTATGGGGGTAATAATGTTGCTCTTCCCCATTACTTCATTACACTAGTACATTACCCATGAGTCCCAATCGTCCCAAAACAATATGTACAAGGATATGACTTAACTTAGCAACCATGTAATTGACCGGATAATTAACTAAGGGTTTAACAAATGTTTTCACAATAATGCACCAAAGGTGGGTGCATACAAGGTAGGCTAAGGCGATTTGGGTGAACATTTAGTGGGGTGTAACAAATTCTCACTTTGAGTAAGATGCTCAAAGATCGAAACGAAAGGATAGGCTCGGAAGGGTGTACTAGGGGTATCGTGTAAATTAGATAATTAACAAAGTGTTTAACAAAAGTTGTCACTATAATGCACTAAAGGTGAGTGCATACAAGGTAGGCTAAGGCGATTTTGGTGTACATTTAAGTGGGGTGTAACAAATTCTCACTTTGAGTAAGATGCTCAAAGGTCGAAACGAAAAGATAGGCGGGAGGGGTGTACTAGGGGTATCGTGCACCAAAAATGGGTACATCGCAAAGGGTTTGGGAGAATTACTTGACCAATGAAGTCAATGTAATTATAACAAAAACACGGGTGTAAGAACTAAGGGTTAATCCTAATGCCTCTTATCATGTAGTAGATCTAACTACACGAATGTAATCTCACTTGTGGATTTGAGATGGTCCTAACGCAAGTTCTAGAATCTAAGTGCTACCGGTACTCACATCATAGCATCAAAGATGGATGCTTTTCCTACCAATTCTAGGGGCGAACCTCACATATTTGGGGTGGAAAATTTTTTAGTGGTACGGTTTTGTGCTAGTCATATAATTTCCTATCCATGAGACGCTTATTAAGACCAAGGTTTCACTTCTAAATGTTGTAAAAAAATTTAAATTGGCGCTAAAATTGCCCTAACAAATATTTCTCTCTGTTTTATTACAAATTTACTATCAAACAAACAAAAATCAAGCGCAATTGTATTCTCTAAGGTGTCTTCATTTACCCCCTTACACTTAAACCGAACATTGTCCCCAATGTTCAAATAGAAGATGTAAAAGTAAATAAAATGAAAGAATGAAATCAAATACTCCCCTGATTCGTTTGATGTGGATAGTGAGGTAACATGGTTAGATCTTCTTCCAAGAAAGATGAACGCTCAAAGCTTCCCTTCCAAAATATAAATCATCTTCTTGTCCAAAATAACCTGTTAACCTGAAAAAAAGATAAAGGCCAACCTCGCATAAAATCGGCGGTATAATCTATAATAGGATATAATGTTTGTGGAATGAATATTTTTGCAGAATTCCTGGAGATTATAAGTTAGAGAATTAACAAAACTTTTTATGTTTTCGGAAGAAAAATAAACTTTCAAAAATTGCAGAAAATTATTGCCTGACGCCGTCAGGTTGTAATGCCTGACGCCGTCAGAAATGATCTGATAGAATTCTCATGTTAAGTTTCCGGAAAAATTCTGGAAAAACTAGAGCTTACTTCCGGGAATTCCTGCAAAAATTCATTATGACTCGATACAAGCATTTGACTCAAACAAATACTAATATGTATGTTAATTTACATTGTTATGATTCATGTTCATTCGTTCTTATAAACCGATTTAGATTTCCCTTTGCAAAATACCTTTATATGTAGTTAAGACGAAGTTAAAAACAAAATAAACCATTTTCACAAGTTAGTTTGAATCATGAATCAATAACAAGAAATATCATACATACGGAAACAAATAAAATCAAATAAACAAACAAACAAAACACACAAAGCTTGGGTTGCCTCCCAAGAAGCGCTTTTCTTTATTAACGAGTCTTGTATCTAGACTCAAAGTCACCGCACATTACATGACTTCATCGTTGGTCACCGTTTCTAGGTCATCCTCTGAACCTCTATCAGAATCACCATCATAGTGGAGGTATTTTGGGTCATTGAAGTCAAAAGGATCTTCTTGATATCTAGAACTCAACCTACTAACGTCCTTAAAGAATCCACATGATAAGTCAGAAGTGTTTCTGCATCCTATTCTTACGTCTTCATCGCATAACACGAGTTGCGAGCCTAGATTATCAAGTCCTTCATAATCAATCCCTTTAAAGTCTTTCATCTTATAGGGAGTTTGGTACGAGACTTTCCTAATCCCTTCGGTGAAAGTCATGATTCCATTAAGCTTGTCCACAACTAAGTTTGTGACTTCACAGAAAGGTGTCCCAAAAACAACTTGCGATAACCTAGGATCGATGTACCTTTCGATATTATCAACAATTGTGAAGCTCATAGTGAATGTCATGTTGCCTACAAACACCTGCACATCTTTGTCAATACCTACAACATCCTCTCCCTTGTAGATCATTCCCCTTCTAAAGATACTGTTGTAATGAAATAAGGACATCACGTTCTTGAGCAAGCATGTGTCAATGTAAACATTATAAAAGTGTCTGCGACCGATCATACAGGGTATTTTGAGATTAGTTGGATCGCCAAGCTTTATCCTACCAGGCCTTTTTCCTTCTAGCCCCATGTATTGCAAATTTCCGATGGTTGATACTCATACACCTCTTCATTACCATCTCGAAAGATCACTGTCCTAACACCATCAGTAAATAATGCACTACTATCATCCTTATCGACTTTCACTTCCGTCGTTTCTATGAATGGTTTCCCTAGAACAAGGCCAGTTAAGGATGGGCTGATGATCGAGCTCATGTCATTGAATATGGTTAGGTCAATGTTAAAAGAGAACTTTTTAATAACAATTGGCACCCTTCTAACTGTCCCAATGATATTAGACCAATTGTATGTAACTTGTCCATTGAAGGTCTCGTTATGTAGAGAAAGGGATATTGCATTAATTGGGGAACTGGGGTCTATATAGGCGTCTTTTATCAGCTTTCTTCTAGCGGTGCAGGATATTTTGAAAACATCGGAGACACCCTCTTCTATTCTTTCCATGAGCCCGATGTGTAATCTTGCGGTGCCTTTCTCAAGTTCCTCTGAAAGGGGGCCATCACTTAATCCGGGGGATTTTTGGGACTCTCCAAGCACCTTATCTTCTTCCTTCCTATTTCCTGCCTCGTGAGTGGATGATTCCTTAGTCAAGTCTAAGGGGTTCTTCGTCCCTCCATGATCAGTCTTAAGGATGTCATCTTCATCCTTATTGTCCCTTCCAAAAGGCTGCTGTTGATCAGCGACAGGCTTAGGCACGGTTATTACGGTAAGGGTGTTCACGAAATGGGTAGGTGCGGCTGGGGTAGAGGTTTTCTTAACTTCTTTCTTGTCTGGAGAGAGGTGTTTGAAGAGTTTGCTAGGACTCTTGATTTTTACCGGCGAGGTCGGCTGGCTGAGGAGGGTGACGGACTTGACCTCCTCGACTCGTGTTATTTCACCAGCAAGGCGACTATTTATCATGTCAACTAGGTTACCAACTTTGTTATTCATGTCGCCTTGCTGTTGCCTGAATTGGTCTCGAGTTTCATGAGCCTTATTTCTTGTGATAGGATAAATTTCCGTAGGATTTCCTCAGGATTCTGCTCGGGCGTACTTAAGGGAGGATGGTGCTCAGACTACGTAAGCGGAGGAGAGTCATTGAATGATACACTGCGAGTCTGGCCCCAACTGAAATTCGGTTTATCTTTCCATGCCTCATAATACTCGTTTGGTTTCTTAGGTTCCTGGTTGACAATGGGCCATTTCTCCCTCGTCTTTTTGATGCGCGAAGAGACGAATTCCTTTAAGGCTTCTTTGGGGAGTTCTATGCAATTATGAGTGTCGTGAGGACCACTACATAATTCACACGAAGAAGTGATTTTGTTCACTTGGCTTGAAGGTTTAGGAGCCTCGTAGGATTTCATGAGAAACTTGACTTGGTCTTCAAGTTCTATGATCCTACGGTCGGAAGTGCTTGAATTATTCGAAGGCAAAGATATTGCCTTGACCGTCTTATTCAAATCACGGGGATCATTCCAACTTTCGTTGTCATATAGAGCAAGATCTTCTAGGAGATCCCATGATTGTTCCGCACTTAGATCACGTAGCTTGCCACCGGCCGCTTGGTCAATGGTTTGCCTCGTGTGGAGATTGATATGGTCATAGAAAATTTGGACTTGGAGCCAAAGGTCTATGCCATGGTGAGGGACTTTTTGGAGTAAGTCCTTGAATCGAGTCCATGCCTCGTAGAGGGTTTCGCCTTGGCGTTGTTGGAACGCCAAGATATCATTCCTTAGCTTGGTAGTTCTCCCCGGTGGGAAAAATTGATCAAGGAAACGAGTTGTGAGATCATCCCAAGAGGTGATGGATCCTGCGGGAAGTCGCTTAAGCCATTGACTAGCTTGGTCCCGCAGAGAGAATTGGAAGAGACGCAATCGGGTCGTCTCTCGAGTGGCAACATCAAGGTCTATGGAGTCTACGATTTTGAGGAAATCCTTGAGATGTTGATTTGGATCTTCGGAACGAAGTCCATGGAAAGCGCATCCGCTTTGCACCAACCGGATGGTGTCGGATCGCAAGGTAGTGACATTGGCTCCTTGAGTGAGCTCAATGGTGTTGCGATAGCCATAGTGGCTAGGTCGGGAATACTCTCCTAATGTACGGNATAATAAACGTCTTCTTATCCAAAATAACCTGTTAACCTGAAAAAGATAAAGGCCAACCTCGCGTAAAATCGGCGGTAAAATCTGCATAATAAGATATAATGCTTGTGGAATGAATATTTTGCAGAATTCCTGGAGATTATAAGTTAAATAATTGACAAAAAATTTTAAGTTTCCGGAAAAATACAAAACTTTCAAAAATTGCAGAAAATTATAACCTGACGCCGTCAGGTGTTAACCCTGACGCCGTCAGAAAGTTCTGACAGAATTCTCATGTTAAGCTTCCGGGAAAAATTCTGGAAAATCTAAATCTTACTTCCTGGAATTCCTGCAAAAATTCATTATGACTCGATACAAGCATTTGACTCAAACAAGTATTAATATGTAGGTTAATTTCGTTGTTATGATTCATGTTCATTCGTTCTTTATAAACCGATTTGGATTTCCCTTACACTTAGCTTTCGCAAAATACCTTTATATGTAGTTAAGACGAAGTTAAAAACAAAATAAAGCATTTTCACAATCTAGTTTGAAGCATGAATCAATAACAAGAAATATAACTTACATACGGAAACAAATAAAATCAAATAATCACGCAAAAACAAATAAAACATGGGTTGCCTCCCAAGAAGCGCTTTTCTTTATTATTGAGTCTTGTAGCTAGACTCAAAGTCACCGTACGTTACGTGACATCATCGTTGGTCACGGTTCCTGAGTTATCCTCTTTTCCGGTTTTGTATTCGGGCCCTAAATTCAAACAATCCTTATAGAAATCGAAAATCCTTTTCATGACATAGTCTACTCCCCTACGTCTATCCTCATCATTCCTATAGTAAACTGATTGTTTGAGCTCCTTCTCAACGTTTGACAAGTGTTGGTATTGCTCTATCTTATACGGCATTTGGTAGTTCACCTCATCGGTCTCATCCTTAAATGTGACTATCCCTAAGGAAGGTTCATGAGTCATTCTAGAGACCTCGTTAAATGGTTTTCCTAAGACTACTTGGGTCACACTTGCATCGATTATTGGGCGGATATCTTCTACAATCACAAAGTCGGTGACATAGGTAAAGTTTCCTACATAAACTGGTAATCCTTTAACTCTTCCCGTGAAGTTACTAATCCATCCCTTATCGGGAAACACTCTATACCTTAGTTGACTTTTCATTATCAAAGTGTATTGAGCCCTAGTCATGATGTTGATGGGCGATCTAGGGTCAATGTACGCTTTCCAAATATGCAAATGCCCGATGTTACATGGTATGTTTAGATTAGATGGATCGCCCACCTTGAAAATTGGGTTACCTAGGATGTATGGGGTCTCGGAGTCATCGAATAGATTCTTATGATATGCTCGCTCTTCCCTAGTTGGTAACTTATTGAAGAAGTCTTCTTCTTCTACTACTTCTTCCATCTTCCTATCATCCTCTATTTCCTTAACATCATCCTTTGATTCGTTATCATTCTCACTCCTATCAATTGGTCTAATGGTCACAATGTTGACGAAGTGGACATGTTTGGATGAAGAAGGGTCTTTGATTTGGGGTCCGCTATTAGTGTTTCTAGCGTCCTTTTGTGGGGGTGATAGCACTTGGTTGTTGAGGGCTTTCAACAAATTGTCAATTTTGTTAGTCATCTCCACTTGTTGTTGATTAAATTCGTTTGTGAATTTAGCTATACGAGCTTCTTGAGATGCCATAAAATTTGACATCAATCCTTCAAAATTGTTGGTACTACCATAATTGTTGGAAGGATTGTTGTTGAAAGTACGGTTTGAGGAATTACCGTTGGGTTGAAACCGGTTAGGTGGGTTGGAAGAATGTTTTTGGGGTGCGTTTTGATTTGACTTCCACCTAAGGTTGGGGTGATTTTTCCATGAGGGGTTGTATGAATCTCCGTAGGGGTTTGGCTCGGGTTTGAAAGTGTACCACTTATCTCCCGCTCCGTCGGTACGCGTGGATGCGTAGTCCGCAAAAGCTTGTTCGAGGAGTTCCATGCAATCACGAGTTTCGTGGGGACCACTACATAATTCGCACGAAGAAGTGATTTTGTTCACTTGGCTTGAAGGGTTAGGAGCTTTGTAGGATTTCATGAGAAACTTGACTTGGTCTTCAAGTTCCATGATCCTACGGTCGGAAGTGCTTGAATTATTCGAAGGCAAAGATATTGCCTTGACCGTTTTATTCAAATCACGGGGATCATTCCAACTTTCGTTGTCATATAGAGCAAGATCTTCTAGGAGATCCCATGATTGTTCCGCACTTAGATCATGTAGCTTGCCACCGGCCGCTTGGTCAATGGTTTGCCTCGTGTGGAGGTTGATGTGGTCATAGAAGATTTGGACTTGGAGCCAAAGGTCTATGCCATGATGAGGGACTTTTTGGAGAAAGTCCTTGAATCGAGTCCATGCCTCGTAGAGGGTTTCGCCTTGGTGTTGTTGGAACGCCAAGATATCATTCCTTAACTTGGTAGTTCTCCCCGGTGGGAAAAATTGAGCAAGGAAACGAGTTGTGAGATCGTCCCAAGAGGTGATGGATCCTGCGGGAAATCGCTCAAGCCATTGACTAGCTTGGTCCCGTAGAGAGAATTGGAAGAGACGTAATCGGGTTTGCACCAACCGGATGGTGTCGGATCACAAGGGAGTGACATTGGCTCCTTGAGTGAGCTCATTGGTATTTCGATAGCTAAGGTGGCTAGGTCGGGAATACTCTCCTAAGGTGCGGGGTCTAGGAGGTTGGTTTGGTTGTGGTTGGTTGTTGGGATCAAGGTTGTTACCACCTTCCATGATGGCGGATGGTAAAGATTACGAACAAAAACACAAAGAAAA
>LBNU01005813.1:2357-13398 GCA_014162995.1 Artemisia annua | reverse complement strand
CCCAAACTAGCTATTAAACCCTAAAATTGTCAAACTCGCTATTAAACCCTAAAACGTACTGTTTGAAATTTAACGTGCCAAACGAGTTATAAATCACACCTAACGAATCTTAAACCTTTAAAACACCAAAAACCATTAAACCTAATCAAAAAAAGCAAACCAACGACCCAAAAGATGAACCAAACGAATCAAAAAACTAACCAAACTAATCTATATCAACCTAAATCTATCCCTTGGCGATTGATACCACTTGTAATAGCCCGTATACAACCTAAATCACGACCTTCTTCACCTAAATCTAGAGAGAGAAAGAGAGATGTAGAGAGAGAGAGAGAGAGAGATGAGAGGATCATATGTGTGAAATAAGAACTTGTATTATTACCAAATGATCAACCAAACCCCAAAGTGAGGTTTACAATTCTTAATATAGAGCTAGGCATGTTAGCTTTCATTCTTATA
Organism: Artemisia annua; assembly: GCA_014162995.1. Classification (NCBI taxonomy): domain Eukaryota; kingdom Viridiplantae; phylum Streptophyta; class Magnoliopsida; order Asterales; family Asteraceae; genus Artemisia; species Artemisia annua. Next base: position 12,939 of record LBNU01005813.1, on the reverse strand, counting down.
CAAGTTTAGCCCTTGAAGTTCTATCTTTCTAATAAACTTGAACAAACAACTTAGAAATACTTTCTTACGCAACCTATTACACGATTCAAGGATATAATGACCGACACTTCATAATATAAAAATACAATGCTAACATGACTCATGTAACTCACGCTTTAGGTAGACACGAATTATACTCGATAAAATCTTAAACAAAGAATAATCCTTAGTTGGCGTTCCCATAACGGCCAACTCCCATTTAATCTACCACTTAATACAAACTTTACATAAGTTGGTTAAACAAACTTCCAACTTCTTTTTTTCTTTTCCTTTTCTACTTTTTTTCGATTTTGTTTTTTTTTTGTTTTTTTTTGTTTTGTTTTTTTTTTTTATCAATGTGTAAAATTTCACAACTTTTTCCATCACGATTTTTCCGGATAATTTTTCCATATTTTTCATAACTTTCAGAAATAACTGTAATAGTGAAAGTAGTAAACACACGAAAAATAAACTAAAAATATACGATATGTACTTTCACTCCAATTGCATTGTTCAATTTCCCGACCTAACCAAAGATAATGATTTACGCACGCGAACACAGGTAATGTAAGGAAACACACTTTGCCTAAAGTAACTAACCACGGATTTTAATCTAAAGGGTAGGCTAAGGTGTAAGGGTGTAACGAAACATTTTTAACAAAGGTGTAAGAAACGAAAGGAATGGCTCTAAGGGTTTTTCTAGGAGTATCTTACTCTAAAAGTGAGAGTAAACAAGAGGGTTTATATGGGGGTTAACTAACCAATGTAGTTATTTAATATGACATAACATATAAAGGATTTTTGGGTGTAATCCTAGAAATTTACCAAGTTAGACAAGTCACTCCAATTATATCGATAATACTCATTATGGTGGTCTCAAATAGTATACAAGCCAAGTTCTAAAGTTTACAAGTCACCAACACACTAAAGTTTTAATTATTGGAAGAAATAAGGTTATGTGTGCGGTTATGTAATTTAGACTTAAACAAAAACATGCTAAATTTTTTTAAAATTTTGATATATTAAGCGTATTTTAAGCATATTTTGAAAAGTTTAGGACAAGTAAGCGTTCTAATTCTCCATCCCCCCACTTAAGTTAAACAACGTCCTCGTTGTTTGTGTCAAAGGTTAAAAATTTGAAAATAAAAGAATTAGAATGGAAAAACTTCCCTGATATTTGCTCGGAATGATCCTCCATTGCGTTTATGAGCAAAAATCTACTTTCTTGTGGATGAGAACGTTTAAGCTTCATGAATGATATTTCCAAAGAAAGTGCAGGAATCTATAATACCACCTAGGCTTTAACACACCTGAGTTAAGAAGGTTCAAACTTTCATAATACATTAGTAGTTAGAAAATAAAACCTAAAAATTGAAAATCATCAGGTCAGTCGATACGCCGCATCCCATGGAAGAGGATGCTCCATATCGAGCCTGGAATTAATACGAATCAGAATAAAAGATGCGTCATATCCTTAACAAGGGATACGCCGCATTAAATAAACTGACAGAATGTTTTGAAGTCTAAAAATGCAGAAAAATAAAAAGATATGACCAGTGCAGATGATACACCGCATCCTATGATGGAGATGTGCCGCATCTTCTGCAGGTCTGACAGACTCGACTCAAACAGAAAAATAAGATAAAAGTTCCAGGTCATATCCCGGTCAGCACTTGTCTTTATTCCAGAGTCTTCAAGTTAGACTCACGTTCAGCTCCTATTTTGTTCTTGTCATGTGCCATCCTTCTTCCTTAATTCGAAAGACATCATAATAGACTTGTGTAACATTCTCTTCAGTTCGGGTAAGCTCATTGAATTCGGTAATCTTGATAGCTGCATATTCTTTCGACGGTCCAAAGGAGTACTTAATTACCCCAAATTTTTCAGCGGTAAATGATTGAGGCTCTTGATATGGTATCCCGAGAAATTCACATTTTCGTTTCTTGAGTGATTCAATTTTCTCGTTAACAAAGTTACACTCTTGATTACAAACCAGATACTCCTCAAGTCCGTCTGTGAGTTTGTTATCACTTTCTTTAATCGATTTTTGCACGTCATCCTCAACATCTTCAATAGGGTGGTAACTATCCTCACTACTTGATTCATAATCGCTCTGAAGTTTTTTCCATTCTTTCTGAAGTTTCCATTGTAATCTTCGGTCCAGCTTTGTATAATCATCGAAGCTCTTATGCACCCATTCCCAAAACGTCATTTCTTTAGTTTCGCGAAGCTCTTTGAGGCCTTTGATTCTTGCTTTCTCTTGCAAGGCTTCGTTTTTCCTTTCACCATCTTCAAACAAGCCATACCAACTATAATCTGCAAAGCTTATATCACTTCCGTTCTGTAACATGCCATTTAAATTGCCCCCATTACAGATTCCATCGTTCCTCCAATCACAGCTTGACCATTGCAACTTCCGTCCTTGAAACGAATGGGCTCGCAGCTATGCACTAGTTCATCGTAAAACACCGATTTATTGGAAACCCATGGAATTTGATCATTCCATTCATATAACCAAGTATTCTTTAATGCATCAAAAGTTTTGAATCCAGGTAAGTCTCCAGTGAGCACATCGGTATCAACTTTTAACAAATAGTTAAATTCGTTAAACTCCTTGCATAGAGGGGTTTCATAATCAAACAAGTTTGTTTCAACTCTAAAAAATTCATCCTCCTCGTTGTTTATCTCCTCTTCATCATTCCCTGTTCTCCAGTAATTCCAGAGTTCGTTTTTCAGAGATGGGTTCATCTTTTCCTGGAAAAGAACTTAGATTTTAGCCAACAGGTGAATCCAGGGCTAAAATTTTCCAAAAACTTTATTTTAAGTTCAACCCAACTGGTAAGAGGTTTGTAGAGTTCGAAGTTCAGCCAACGCATTGCTTCCCCTGTAAGTGTATTCGGAAAGACTCAGAGCATGAATTGGTTATAGGTCATATTCTTTGTTTTGTGGAGTTTAGCAATTTCAAGGATCCTTTCCATGTGTTCATTGGCGTCTTCATTCTTGAATCTTTGAAAAGCGTTATCTCGTAACAAATTGAGAAATTGCCCTCTTACAACAAACTTGTGGTTCCCTTCGTACCATTGTTTGGCAATCTTGGCACCATTGTTAGCTTGCGTATTATCTCTTGTCGGCAGCATTGTTGTTTCTTGTACTTCCTGAAATTAGCATAAAACTATCAGTAGCATTTGTTCAAGAAAGTATGATATCAGGAAATGAATAACGAAAACTGAATACGAAAAAAAAATAAAAGTTGCTGATATGTGCAGATGATGCGCCGTATCCTTGAACGAGGATACGCCGTATCTTATTACGTTAAAATTAAATCAGACTTTTATTTAGAAAATAGATACACCGCTTTTGAATTAGAATGCGCCGTACCTGTTAAATATCAAAAATCAGTTATATTTATAAAAATTAAATGCGCTGCATGAGCAGAAGCTAATGCGCCGTATTTTCGTTACGTTTCAAAATGCAAGATTTTTGATTCAGTAGATGCGCCGTATCGATAAATCGATGCGTCGTTTCTGTTTAATTAATTCGAAAATTTTTTTAATTTAAATATTAAATATGTCGTATCTGTAAAAACAGATGCGTCGCATGGCGTTAGGGTTTCGAAAAATTCTTATTAAAAACAGAATACGCCGTATCTTGGGTAAAAGATACGTCGTACTCGAATTATTAAACGCGTTGTATTTATAAAATTAAAACGCAATACGCCGCATCTGCGAAACAGATGCGCCATATCGTTTGTATCAGCACTATACAACGACAGCAGTAAGTACTAAAATTAAAGAAAAATAAAATAAAAATAAAAAGAAAATTACAGAAAATAAAAACAAACAAAAACAGTAAATATGCAAATTATACAATGAATGCAATCCAATTAATATACAACAAGTTAGTGGTTAGAATCTAAAAACCTAATAAAAAGAAAATCTAATTAAATTAATAATCAAATAAATAGATAAATACAATTCACTCCCCGACAGCGTCGCCAAAAACTTGATGCGCGTGATGTGTTGTTGCGGTTTAGCAGTGTTAATGCCTATTCAAGTTTTACATTTATATTTAGCCGACTTATCAATAACACACACACTTAACGAGCTGTGTACCCGGTCAGTTTTTATATAATGGTAAGTAGACTGTCGATCACTAAGAGTGGAACGATTTATCTAATTAACCTAATCAGTTTTTCAATATCCTAAGTTAGTTTTGTAGCCTAATCTAATGTAAGGGGGTTCAGCCTGAGAGACTGGCACAGATTGGTTGAGTTAAACAGTAAATTAAACTAATGAGCACAAATCAGCGAATAGCATACACGTACACAGATAGATAATAGAAACTATAAGAAGACCTGTCCTGATAATTAAGTAGCTTGTCACTTGTTTTATTGCTAGTTTTATATGAAGTGTATGTAATTAAATCTTTCTCGTTGGCTCTAATCACATCGGCGGGTCCACCCTTAATGATAACTTATCACTATCCTATTCATTCAAATACGTTAGATTAAATAGGCGAGGAAAGGGTATGGCAGCCCAAGCAAAGCTCAGCTAGACACAGAGGTTATCAAAGCACTAATATAAGTCACCAAAGACATCATCATATAAACTTTAATTGATGGGAAAGCAATTTTAAGAGGTATGTATGATTTTCTGTAGTCACATACATATGCTCATCTATCCTGATGAATTAAAGTGTACTATTACAATAAAACAAAATTACTTAATGAATTAAATACATGCAGGACCTTCTTACAGCTCTAATATCTTCATTTGGGGTGTGTCTTGTGTTGCTTCTTCGACTGAACTCGGTTCCTTATGGTTATGTTGCACACCAAATTCGTCTAGGTCTTGGGGTATTTATAATTTCTGTCTTAGGGTACGATGCGGCGCAAGTAATGAGCAGATGCGGCACATTTACTTAACTTCACGTGGGGTCCAAGATTAATATATTCTGGAATATTCGTACACCGTCTTCAGATGCGGCGTAACTTGAATCTTTATGCGGCGCATGTCCTTCAGTATCTTGGATTGTATCTGGTGAAGTCTTGATAGTGATACGCCGTATGTCAGAAGTATAATGCGGCGTATCTGGAGTAGAACAAGCTTGATCTTCTTCGTTGACCAAAGTTTCATATGCGACGCATGGTAGAATTCCATGCGGCGCATTCTTCAAAGTCATGCAATGGTCTTCGAATTCATCTAAGTATGATATTTCAGCGTATCTGTTGAGAGAGATACGGCGCATTTTCTGGATTTCAGTAGACTTTTGACATCTTGCTCGTTTTGCTCCATAATTAGTCCAAAATCGCCAAGTTTCACCTATTACCTGTTTTTACCTGAGAATCACTAAAGTAAACATTAAAGTACCGATTCTCATACATAATAAAGTAAAACAAGTCAAATAATAGGATAAATGATGATAATAATATGTACTTATTTGAGTTCATCAGCAACCTATCAACCCATCTTTTTGCGGCTCCCGAGAGTTTCATCGGGAACACTTGGAGCATGACCGCATCATGAGAAACACCTGGAATATTGAAGAGGCTGGTGATATAAAACACATTATCCACGTGCTCATAAGCATCTTCGGTCTTTGTTCCAACAAAGGGTTTCTCTCGTAATTCTCTCATAAACTGCGGCTTGATCTCAAACTAAACATCCGCTCCAATCATTGGCCTTACGAGGCCTGGTCCTTGCTCATCCCTAGTCATAGCAAGGTATTCTTCAAGAGTCAACGTGTCAATGTCTATAACTTCCATGTTACCTGAAAATCAAACAGAATGTGAGAAAGCAAAACAAAATTTTAAAAACTAAAAAACATAAATAAAAATCCTATTATAGCTCCTCGGCAACGGCGCCAAGAACTTGATGTAGGTTTTACTGACTAGGTCTTAATATTTATAAAGTCTCGATTAACTAAGGTCTACCTATTTGCAATAACGGACATAGAATCCGGTCGCGTGGAGACTAGTAATTGGTAAAACCGAGGTCGTCCCAAGAGCTATGTGGTTTGGATTATACCTAAGTCTAATGACACTATTTGTAAACAGATTGAAAGATGAAATGATTGTTTAAACGAAATAAAAGCTAAACGTAAATAAAACATAAATTAAATGAAAGTTGTGAGCAATAAGAGAGAAGTGTACTAGCCTAACTACTCATCCTACATCATTTATGATTACGTTTCCTATTAAACTAATCTTATGCTTCAGGTGGGGCGGACATATATCACTAGGTTCATATGGTCAAGTTCCCTAGCCTATCTCCCCCGAATCCTACCAGGAACCAAAGGCACTACCCCTTCTAGTAAGGCGACGTACGGTAGACGGGTTTGAGTCATTAAGTGCCACTACATGCTAGACTTACCAAGTATGGTCCGTTGTCACGATCATAGACCATACTCTAACTACTTAAGTTTATCCAACCCGGAAAGTGGTCCTATGGTCAATTTGCACACAAGGTCCGTGATTAGTTGTTACCCCAACCATATCCTTGCAACTCAACTACGCCGAGTTCCTATGGTCAATTCTCCTAGCATAACAAGTATGACCGGGTCTTTTAAACTACCACAATTAAAGGTTCTTATGATAAACTAAGCATGCATGCACGTAGAAGCATTAAGAAAAGTACGAAAACATGATCAAAATAATGTAATCATAACTAGGCTAGCACGAGAGGTGCTTAGCCGATCATATTAAACTTAACCCTTGAAATAATGTTTACAAAAGCTATGTATTCGAAATGTAAATGTAATGATGAAATGCTAAAACTTATGGTGTTATAGGCATGATTTCTCCCTTGGAAATGCTCCGTATGCTGCTGTAGAATGGCCTCCTAAATGCTCCCAATGATCTCTGACTTTGTGTATGAGAAAGTTGTATGACATATGCATAAATTAGGGTTGTATTTATAGGCCCAGCACTAGCTACGGCGTAACTCATAAATGTGTTAAGACTTAGTTAGTGTAACGTAGCATGATCTTATCCCTTAGCACTAGTTACGGTGTAGTTGATAATGTTTGTTACGTCGTAACCTTAATTAGGGTTTCTTCATATGTCATAGTCTTCAAGAGGGCTACGCCGTAGCATAATTCTTGGATCTTGGATCATCTCGGTGTCGTTGGTACGCCGTAACTCATAAGTGGTTATGGCGTACACACTATCTTTCAGGAAATTCAAAGTCTTAAATAAGCTACGTCGTAACTATGGGTTGTGGTTACACCGTAGTTCTTGATTCGAGCTGCTTCATACTTGAACTCCTAGCCACGGCGTAATAGAGAGTCTGAGTTACGCCGTAGCTGTCTTCAGCATACTATGTAAATGTGTCTTTGATGAGTTCTTTCCATTTTCCGCGTCTCTTTAGCTCCTATGCTCATTTTATGACCTGGATACAAAATATAATGGAATCAAAGTATATATCCATATAATAAGTGTAATAAATAAGCATACTAAGGGAAATTGACACTTAAATATCAGGATTATTTGACGTCATCAGAAATTGACGTGTTTTTTGCTTAATTGGACTAGAAAATGAAGAAAATAACAAAGTCAAGAAAATGTCCCCAAAAAGGAGATGGTACGGTGTCACAACTCCAACGTGACGTCGTCACTTGAAGAGTTAAGAGGATGATCCAGTTATAAAATTTACAATTAAATGAAGAGTTACTGCTTGTGTTAATATTCAGCGTTAACATCAAGTATACATTATTTAGAGTTTCTCATATAGATAGTTTGAATTTATCCAAGGTATCTATTATCTTACAAAGGCTGCTTAGATCCAGAACTTTGGACCTACAAGTGGTATCAGAGCCTCGCTGAGGGACTCTGAGTAAGAAGAAACATAGATCCACACACCACAACCACTCAAACACTCACCAAAATCCGATAAAGATGTCTAAACCTGCTAATGAATTCTCTAGCCGTCACAGTGATTTTGATGAATCAAACCATGAAGATGTTGTCTCTGATAATGAGAAGCCAAAGCAACAACAGCAGATTGTGCCTGTGGCTAATATCAAACTCCCAATTCTTAAGAAGGAGGAGTATGATATTTGGGCAATGGAGATGGAACATTATCTGGAATACATAGATAATGATGTGTGGAAAGTCATATAGAATGGTAATTCAAAGAAAAGAATCTCTATAGGCAAGGATGGTACTGTTAAAGTGCTTCCACCAGTCACTGCTGCAGAGATACATGCTGTGGAAAAAGAAAGAAAAGCTAGGACCATTCTTCTGATGGCCATTCCAAAGGAACACCGAAGAAGGTTTCATGGGATGGATGATGCCAAAGAGATCTGGGAAGCAATTCGAATCAAATTTGGAGGGAATGCCAATTCCAAGAAAATGCAGAAGGCTATACTTAAACAGCAATTTGAGGCATTCACAGTGAGCAGTTCTGAAGGGCTTTAAAAGGGTTATGAAAAGTTCCAACACCTACTCTCCCAATTAGAAGCTCATGGTTCTCCTGTATCTACTGAAGATGCAAACCATAAGTTTCTTAGATCCTTGCCTTATGAATGGACAAATGTGACCATGAGCATGAGGCTAAAAGAAGGTGTTGATGATTGGTCAATTGATGATTTGTTCAACAATCTTAGGGTTTTTGAACAAGACATCAAAGGAAGCTCAAAACCATCTTCAAGTGCAGCCAATGTTGCCTTTGTTGGACAAGGCAAGACCAGTACTAACAAAGTTAGTTCTGGCAGTTTTAATTCTGGCAGTTATGCTTCTTCTTCAAACAACATAAAGGAAAGAGATATCCCTGCTGGCTTTGCTGATGAAGTTCTCTACTCTCTTTTTGCAAAGAGGTCTGATGAAAGAGATCTCATCCATGATGATCTTGATCAGATTGATGATGTTGATATTGAAGAAATGGACATCAATTGGCAACTGGCCATGATTGCACTCAGGATGAAAAGATTTTTCAAGAAGACTGGAAGAAACATCAAATACAATGGAAATAAGCCAGTTGGTTATGATAAGTCAAAACTTGTATGCTGGAAGTGCAACAACAATGGTCACTTTGCTAGAGAATGCACAGCAAAAGTGACTTCTGAAGAGAAGAAGAAGAGGAACTCCATGTATCCAGAAGAGGTGCACAAGAAGGAGACAAGCCAGGTTGGTTTGCTGACAATGGATGATGGCATTATCAACTGGGTGGAGCACACTGAAGAGGAGGAACCTACCAACCATGCTTTAATGGCCATAAGCTCTAACTCTAAGGTATCTCTATGTTCTAAACTATGTATTGATTCATACAATAATGTTAAAGCTATTTGTGATGAACAAACAAATAAAATAGAAGAACAGTAGATTAAAATACTTGCTTATGAAAATGGTGTTAAAACCTTAGAAGCTCAGGTTAATAAACTTCAAACACAACTAGCCAATTTAAATCAAAAGCTTGTGTTTCAGGCTAATGAAATATATGCTAAAGATGAAAAACTGAAACAGTATAGGAGAATTGGTGAAAAAGCTCTTAAAGATAAAGAATAATTACAGCAAATAGTAGACAAATGGAAAAATTCTTCTCAAAATTTGTCAAAATTAATAAATAGTGGTATGAGCTCAACATGTAAAATTGGTCAAGGTTATGAGATAAAATCAGATAGTGAGATTTTAAGCTATGAAAAAGAAATGGATAGAAGCATGTTTACTAGTTCAGATACTGACTTGGCTGATTCAATTGTATATAGTAGATTCTTAAAAACCGATAACTACAAAGGAGTTCCACCTCCTTTAAGTGGAGACTATACTCCTCTACCTGAGAAAAAGTTTGATGAATTGCTATATGTGTATGGTAAAAAGGGACCTCAAGTGCCTGAAACAAAGGTCTCAAAAGATAAATCCAGTGAATACTCTACCTGCCAATCTAATGACAGTGAAGAGTCACTTGGAAACACCTCTGAGCCCTTTGAATCAGAACCTGAAAGTGTGTCAAGGTCTAATTCTGTTGAAAGTGATAAACCTGCTGTGTCTGAACCTAAACAAAAACCTGTTGAACCTAGTTGTGAAGCTCACTTAAAATCTCCTAGGCAACAAGTAAATAAACCAGAGACACCTAAAAGGGAAAAGAATGATAAATGGAATAGAGTGTTAGGAGGAGGTTATGTGTTTACTAAGATAAGATGCTTTGTGTGTAATAGCATTAGTCATTTGATAAAAGATTGTGACTTTCATGAAAAAAGAATGGCTAAAGAAAATGAGTTGAGAAAACAAACAATGGTTAATACTGATAATGTTGTGGCTAAACTTATATGGAATAATGTGAAAAGAATTAATCATGCTAATCTAACGCAAGGGGTTCAGCCTGAGAGACTGGCACAGATTGGTTGAGTTAAACAGTAAATTAAACTAATGAGCACGAATCAGCGAATAGCATACACGTACACAGATAGATAATAGAAACTATAAGAAGACCTGTCCTGATAATTAAGTAGCTTGTCACTTGTTTTATTGCTAGTTTTATATGAAGTGTATGTAATTAAATCTTTCTCGTTGGCTCTAATCACATCGGCGGGTCCACCCTTAATGATAACTTATGACTATCCTATTCAT
>LBNU01005812.1:17684-28340 GCA_014162995.1 Artemisia annua | reverse complement strand
TTGATTGTGTGCAAGGTACAACACATAGTAATATGATTTAAAGGATTCTCTTAACTACATAGTAAGAGACTATAGTTCTAATATGATTAATACATCTATTCTAAGAAACACTTGGTGTTGAAATTTAGTAAACGTGAGACGCAGACTAAATTCCAACAACAAGGTGAATTTCCATGTATGCGTGAGACCTACATGGATAATTTACTGTTTCTAAGTTAGACATCTATTAGAACATTTGTCAATATGATAACAAGACAACTTCCAATATTTATGTATTATTGGAATGACATAAATACATGAAGTAATATAATACTACTTCAATAATTATGTATTCTTAGAATGACATAAATAAATGAAGTAGTGAGTTAACTTGAAAATATTATTGAAACCAAATGATGGTGTTCATGATTACTTTAATTATACATGTTTATATTGTATTCTATAGTTATAAACATGAAGTATTTTAAGTATTACAAGACTTATAATAAAGTAAGACGTTAACTTGTTATGGTCTTTTAATTAAGACATATACAAGAAGTCATTGAGTTGATCAATGATTAATAACGTGTAATGGGATTATAACGGTTTATGTCTTCTTATAGAAACATGAACAAGAAGTAACTTGATGAATAAGTACTTAGGTTATAAAGCATGCAAAGTGGCTTGGAAATTCTATTTTATCATTAAGCTGATTTAGTTGGTAAATAGACAAGCTAAAAGATATAAGTTTATCTTTCATATTGATAGATTGTCTGACAATGTGAGTCCTAATAAAATACCACAAGTTTATGGTATGTTCGGTTAGGAGAATCAAACTTTATTGTTATTGTTTGATTAAAGATAACTATAACTTCTTTCTTCCAAAAGTTATCAAGGTTAGAAAATTGAGTATGAATTGAATATACTCAATTAGACTCCTAGAAGATTTATAAGACATCCTGGAATGTGATGAATCACATTAAGTCTTAAAATTGAAGTTCAGAATTTGTTAAGATACTTATGTGAAGGTTATTAACAAAGCATGTCAGGAACTCTCAATGTGTATTTGTAATATCCAAAAAAAAAAAGAAAATTGGATTGTTGCTCTTATTGCTATGTATTTATAGATAGTCTATAGATTACTAAAGGCAAGTGGGAGTTTATCACAAAACTAGCCTATAGACCCGTGATAAATCACGGGTAGCTAACAATAAATTGATTACAAAACATAAAGCAAAAGCAGATGATGCTTACAAGTGACATATAACACATAAACATATAACAACTCAGTAAATTAGACCAACACTTGAACTCTCATTATCTTTTGAAAGGCCAATAGAACTCGTATGATTCACACAATCACACTGCAACTTCTAGAAATAAAGAAATAAAGTGAGCTAAATATTAATAGAGTAACATAGACTTGAAATCAGTTACAATGTTGTTAACAACTGAGTGGCGTATAACTTTGAAAGAGAAAACTAAGAAAGAAAATATGAGAATTAGTTGCTTTTGCCTACACGATTAAGTAATTAACTGCATTTGATAGCATTTAAGCATGTGATATATCATGGGTGCGATCGAAAATAAATATTGAGCCCATCCCTTAGTGCAATCAAAACACTTTCATAAACTTCAAGCATAACCTTTATGTGCAGCAATGTAACTTCTATACACTAACATATCAAGATTTCTGTAACTTTCTATAACATCAAGATTTCTGTAACTTTCTATGTATAATAAGTAACAATGTATAACTAAATGCTAATTAATGAACAAAGAAAATAAATATTGTAGTAGTTTGTCTAAAGTACTACGTAATAGTTACTCTCTAGGGTGAACTTAGACTCAATAAATGCATTTTGCTAGTCGAGTAATGTGCATGCCAACTAACCTTAGAGCATCCGCAATGCAAGTGTTTTACAAAGAATTTTTACCATTTAGAAAAGCTATTAGAAGAATTGAAGCATTGGGGCAAAAGCTTTACAAACAACTTTTTTGAGAAAGACTTGACATACATCGAGAGTTTGATAGAAAATCACCAAGCTATTTTCATCAATTGTATAATTGTTGAGTTTTCACCTTAAACCCCTCAATAAAAGATATTGATAACACATAATTTGAAAATGAAGTCATTAATCATTATTTGACAATGTAGAACGCAGTGTTTAGCGACAATGGGGCTCACATAATTTGAAAAGAATATGCATTTAGTGTTAAACTATGAAAATAACAATAAACAAAATTTACACTGAGAATGCTTTCAGAAGATATGTACGTGTGTACCCTCTATCTTAGGTGTGTCCAACCCTTAGCGAATTCATTTAATCCCATTTATCCCTTCCAAAACTGTAACTTAACACTCGATGTATAAAGCAACACATATAATGTATCATCTTCGACTACGCAAGGAATGTGCACTATAAACTTTATTTTGAACCTGAAATTCAAATAGAAAAAGACATTGCATAGTTGACTCACTTCATTTTGATCTAAACCTTGATTAAAACACAAGATATATTAAGTCTTACTAAAGATTACTGCTGGCGTATTTATATATTATATTGAAATCTTTAGGTTGGAAAAAAGCTTGTAAGAGTACTTGCGCGCAATAATCTTAATTGACTGTAACAACAAATCACCAAAAAAAAATTAATTGAAATTTGAAGATGCTAAAGATTGAAATGATGCTAATATAAATCACAAAAAAAAAAAAAAAAAAAAGTTTACTATTTGGAACAACTCATTTTACTCACATGCTGATGATATTAAAATCATAAAAACACTTGATGAAACTTAGAGTTCAACAATAGCATGCTTCCTTCAAAAAATTTATAAAGATCTATAATACTATGCCCGTTAGTGATTGGAAGTGATGATCTATTGACACTATACGATGAAATTATAAACTGAATTAAGAAGGTAGCGTTGAAGATTGCAAATTAAAAGGAAGAAATTAGAGTACATAAATATTTTCCTAAAATGATTTCAAAATTTAGAGGTGGGAGAAAAGTGGAAATAAATATTGAAATTATAACCGATTACGTATTAAATTTCAGTCAAACACATTTTTAATTAAGGGTGCAAAGTGTATTCCTATTCCTATGTGGCATTAGTGACATGGCTTTTATGATGTGGCATGCTTGCCTATGTGGCTTTAATGACATGGAGAAATTTCAAAAAAACTTTCTTTTATTATATATATAGATACATAATCTTCTAAAAACACACCAGTAAAGATCATGATGAGGCTTAACATGTAAATGATAAACCTCATGATGATGGAATTATCATTCATAGATCCACTTGGATATCTCAGGTATTTGATTAATATGCTGGGAATTATATGATGAAGTATTACCAAATAATGGATTGGGTAAACTACTCATACTATGAATGTTATAGATGCTGGTCATAAAGATATTCAAATTTTACAAATTTGGTTTATCTTAATTCTTAATAGTTAGAGAATGATGATGAGTTTATTCAAAGATAATGTAACCCTAGTGGTTTAAATCTTTGTTAAAACTCATATGGACAAAATTGTATACATATTTTAATGTATGTCTTATGACAAGATTATTAATCATATTTAAGCAATTAACTATGATTGAATACTCTTTCCTAAGCACATTAAAAATACAAAGATGGTAATTGTCATATTTATATGAATATGAAATTCGACAATGAATATCAAAACTCTTTCTTGAATGATTACTAGAGCGAGGACGATAAGTAATCAAAGGGAGTTTATGAATTCAAATAAATCTGTGGAAGTATACAAAGTTCAATAATCCATGAATGGATAACTCATGCATCTAGGATATTACTCTTATGATTAATTGTTAATTCAATGTTTTGATTTATAATTGGAATAAGGTAATTTCTAAGTATTCCTGAAAGCTAGTGGGAGTATTATGTTTAATTTACTAAATCATATATGTTGTATGACATATAAGAAGTAAAATTCCATATAAGTAAAATGTTAAGTCTTATTGGAATGAAAATTTACTTAGATGATTTAGAAAATAAAACATACAACCTTGGAACAAAAGTTTATTGTTTAATAAACTTGTGCGGTAAATAAATCTAATAGAATATGATATATCATTTTGAAAGACTAAATTGATATATATATTTGTAAAGATATAGCATGAATAAAATCTAAGTATGACTGAAGGATTTTCGTGTATATCATTTTATTGTTGTATCATGCTCAATGATTCGACAATATTTGATATCCAATCAAAGTTATTATATAACTTGTGTAATTAATATTCTAATGGAATATGTTTGGTCTTAGAATAACGATCCTCAACCTGGAACTGCTCCTAAATTCTAAGTATATACAATATAGCAAATTGTTGCGTAATTGTTATAGCCGACAGTAAATCTTGAAAGATTGGAAGGCATTAAAATTACACAATGGATATTAAGTTTACGAGATTTTAAAGAGCATATTGTAGTTTTAATACAATGATGCTAGTTTAATTGAGATGACACTCAATACTAGTCATGGTAGGATTTTATCCTTGTTAATGGCCATGTGAACTAGTTGTGCTCAACTAAGAGCATAGTTGCATTATACATTAAAGAATTAGAATACTTTAAACTTTAAAGTGTTTGAAAGTTTGATTGTCATAAATTGGTGGTTGAGGATATCACACCATTTATGAAATATTATGTGGATATATCAAATAATTGGATATACACATAAAAGAATTTTGATAATTAAATTCTTGAAATAAGTATTCTCAAAATTATTATAGATCAAAGTTAGTTGATTTATGCCTAGTCAACAAGTATGATTGACATGACTTGAGGCATAATTCATTAACTAGAATTATCATGCATTGATCTATTTTAGTATTTGGATAAAAGGATGTAATGTACGATTATTAATTTCCAATGAAATAAAGAATGGTTTGTTTATTTACATTGCTTTAATAATATATATCCTTGTTTTTGCATGTTTATATCCTTGAATAATTTCATTATTCTAAAACTGTCCATTGTTGGTTAATAATATGGGAATATTATTAAGGGAAGACAATTAAGGTATTCAATGAATTGGATATTGGACTTATCCCAAACTAAATGATTTTACTTATCTAAGTAAATCATAATTAGTTATCCTCAGACTTGAGATGCCAGATAAGTGTCATGAATGTAGTGCATTTCTGTGGAGCAATCTACCGCTATCCGTAACTGGTAGTTATAAGGGTTGTTTTCAGAAGTGTTGCAAAGTTCATGGGTTAGTCTTGTAGTCAAGATAGAATTTGTTCCTTCAAATTTGTTTT
The DNA here is from genome assembly GCA_014162995.1 of Artemisia annua. Taxonomy (NCBI): domain Eukaryota; kingdom Viridiplantae; phylum Streptophyta; class Magnoliopsida; order Asterales; family Asteraceae; genus Artemisia; species Artemisia annua. Next base: position 23,061 of record LBNU01005812.1, on the reverse strand, counting down.
GAAGTTTAATACTATGGGCCACTCGTAGGATTGACAAAATGTTTGTGTGGCCACACCCAAAGTCTATCTGGAATACGTTCAGATGTTTTGGTAATTTTGTTCAATCATTGATAAACGAGAAACTGAATATTAATAAAGATTTATTTCTTTATTAATCAGAGTATTAGAAACAAAAGGATAATAATAACGATGAATCGTTAAGGGTTTTCCAGGAAACTCAGCTCGGTTTGAACTAGGGGTATTGGAGTGTTGCAAGACGCCGACCAATATCATTTTACTATTAATAAATAACCAAGTGGGAGCTGTTGGAAATATGGTTATGGATTAATACGTAAATGTCTAGAATCGAACGTGAGACCTCGGGATTGCACACATTGCAAATGAGTATTAAGGAAAAATAATAAATATATATTTATATTTATTATTAGACACAAGTACTTAACGGACGTTAGTGTTTACCGTTAAATGACTAACGACCGTTAGACGAATATAAGGAAAGAGGTGTTTACATAGAATTAGGAAACAAGGAAAAAAGTTCTAGAACCCTCCTTTGGGTCTAGAACCGGTCATGGGTCACAAGGGGGTTACCCAAACCCTAACTTGTTCCCAAAGTTTCTAATTCCTATATAAACAAATCTAGGGTCAATTGTTTCTCACCTTTTGTGCACACACAATTATCCCTAAAGTTTTCTCTTCTCTTTTCTTTTGCAAACCGATCGTACAAACACTCCCAAAGGGTTTTGTGGATCGAATTTTGTTAATCAAAATTATTGTGTTCTTGTTACTTGCATAACCTTTAATTCGTGATTAGTTTGTGTGTACAAGAACGAGGTAACAACAAACTATTGTTGTTATCAAGAGATCGAATAAAAAAAAGGTAAGGGGTTATTCATAGATCTACATAAACCCTAATTAGGGTTCATCTATTGTTCATCCCAAATCAAGAATCGCATACGGTATGTTTTCTATTTACGTTTTAGTTAACTATTTATATGTTATACTTGATCCTATGCTTCCGCAACTTGTGCTACTTGATATTAATTATTATATATGATAGATATAATTATAAAATTTTAACAGAAAGATGGTTAGAAAAAAAGGTAGTAGCTAGCTTCCTCTATTTGAAACAAAAGCAATCAAAGGAAGATTTGCTTATTAGTTGTATTCTTCAGTGTTTGTTGGTGTAACACCCCCCAAAAGTTGTCAATAACAGCGGAAGACTTAACAATGACAGCGGAAGACTTTCGGGGTATTACTTCAAGGATCTTTGTCACAATTATAATAAACGACACAAAATGATATATAAAAGTTTNGGATTCGATTCTTTTGCTTGTCAAAAATCATTCTTGTGTAGTTTCTTGCAAAACCTTAATACGGTTTAATTTGTGTGTACAAGAACGAGGTAACAACACACTATTGTTGTTATCAAGAGATCGTTAAACAAAAAAGGTAAGGGGTTTAACATTGATCTATATAAACCCTAATTAGGGTTCATCACTTGTTCATCCCCAATTGATTATTGCTTGAGGTACGTTTTCTATTTACGTTTTAGTTAACTTTTATTTGTTATACATGATCCTACGCTTCCGCATCTATGTGCTACTCGATATTAGTAATTATATATGATAGTCATGAATATAAAATTCTAACAAAATTATTCTAGTTTTCCACAAAAGGTGTAGATTGGCGGGAACACCCTGACCCCAGGTGCCTTTTGGCACCAGCCATTGTCCATTTAAATTATGCTAGTTTTAATTATTTGTGCATACAAATTCTATATTATCTGATTTTAATAATATAATTGGTTAAAAATGAAAATTTCTATCTTGTAAATTTCTATTTTAGCATAGTAAAGCTTGTGCGGGTGCATATACGAAGTTGTTAAATAAGATTTTTCTATAACATTATGTTAAATCTTTTATACATATATAGTTATATTAATCGTGTACGCACGAGTTTTTACATAAAATTTTCATTATGTATTAATATGTTGTATAGATTGTTGTTGGGCGAATGATTTGACTTTGTTTAACTAGCATGGTGTCAAAGTTGATTTTGCTAAGATTTAACTATTGATATCATGTTTTATACATTATGCGTATTTAATAGTACGTAATAACCCCTAAAAAAGGTTTTTATGATACCTTTATTTGAACTTTAAAGAGGAATTAAATGCGTCGTTATTATATGCACAATATCGTGTATATGTTTTCTTCTCACCATAACACGTGGGTTTGTGTCTTTGTTTTGATATTTATATTTCTGTTAATAATAATTTAGCTGTACCAAACAAGAAGCAAACCAAACGGGGGTCTCGGCATGGGGAATCTTCAGGTCAGGAATGAAGCGCTTCTATGCAAATGGTTATGGAGATATGGAAACGAAAAAGAGGCGCTATGGAGGAAGCTTATAGATGCTAAGTATGGTAGAATCGAATTCAGCCTATCTCCAACAATTCCGAGCAAAGCTTCGGTCTCTCCAGTATGGAAAAAGATTACAGATATTCTCCATTCGAGGTCCCCATCAGGAGTTGTTGCTAATAAAGGGTTGGTGCATTGTGTTGGTAAAGGAGATTGTACAAGATTTTGGGATGACCATTGGGTCGAAGGCACATTCTAAAGAACTCATTCCCGAGAATCTTTGCTTTAGCAGCTAATAAATCAGGCCCTGTTTGTGATTTCGGGTTGTGGGAAAATGGCCAATGGAATTGGAAAGTGAATCTAAGGAGAAAGCTATTTGATTGGGAGATGGAACAATTTGATTCATTCATGTCAATACTTAATTCAGTCGTGATGATGGCAACAAGGAACGACAAAGTTGTCTGGTCATTTGACTCATTGGGGAAGTTTTCCTCCAGGTCGTTTGGTAAAGAGATTGAGGATCATAGTTACAGTGATCCAATTCTTCATTCAGTATGGAAGTTTAAAGCTCCCCCAAAAGCTCGTCTTTTATGTTGGCAAAGTATTGTTGGCAAACTTCCAACAAGAGATGTGCTTTTAAGAATTGGTATCATTGCTGAGAATATCATCTTTTATTCACTGTAAGTTCACCCTCTCTATCTGGTTTGCATTGATTGGTGGTTGGGATTGTGATTGGGTTATTCCTAGATATATGAGAACCTTATTTTCTTGGTGGATGGATATGGCGAAAGTAGTGAAATGCAAAGAGGTATGGCAGACGACGTTCTTCTCGGTTGTGTGGCATGTGTGGGAAGCAAGAAACAAGGCAATTTTTGCGGACAATATATCTTCTTTTTGGCAGGTTTTAGATTTGGTTAAATTTCGAACCGGGTGTTGGGTTAAGGCTTTCTATCCAGCATGTTCCTATTCATTACTTGATTTTCACGTAAACTTATTTTCGATTACATCGTGCAATAGTACTTCGGAAAAGAACGTTCACATTGAACAATGGTGTCCTCCTGTTGTGGGTTCTTTAAAGTTCAACGTTGATGGCGCTGCTAGAGGTAAACCGGGGCCCGCAGGTATAGGTGGGTTGTTAAGAAACGATTGTGGTGTGGTATTGGCCTTGTTTTCAATTCCTCTTGGTGTTTTAGACTCTAATGTTGCGGAAGTAATGGCAATAAAAGAAGCTTGTAGGATGGTAAATGAGAAGCTAGATTTGTCATTGTCAGATATTATTGTTGAAAGTGATTCTCTAAATGCGGTTTCTTGGGTTCGACATCCTCTTGAGAGACCATGGCGGTTGTTGTCCCTCTTTCAAGAGATTGATCTTTTCCTCTCAACCAACGGAAACCGATCGATAGCTCATATCAAACGTGAAGGTAATTGTGATGCTGATAAGTTGGCTAAAGAAGGCGTCCTTCGTTCTACCCCTCTTAGCCTCTGGAATTTGTGATCTTTCTACAACAAATGAAGCTTGTTTTCTGATTTGTTTGGGGCTTTTTGTTTCGCGGGGTCTGATTGTCTGTTTTTTCTATGCCTATATGTTGGTGGGTTCTTATTTATCCATGTACATGACTTATTGTTCCCAATGATATCCTTTTCTACTTTCAAAAAAATAAAAAATAAAAAATAAAAAATTAGCTGTATTTAACTTTTAAACCTCGTGTATGCGCGAGTTACACTTATAAAGAGGAATAACATGAAGCGTTATTGAACGTGGATAGTACTTTTTTTTCCCGGGCATCCTTATTTAATCTCAAAAAGAAGAATTACATGAGTTGTTCATATATATTCAATCTTGTGTATTCATTTACATATTACAATAACTTGTGTTTTTATATTGATATTTATAATTTCGTTCATATACATTAATATAATATATAATGATAATAATATTTAAAAATACAAAATAATAATAATAATAATAATAATAATAATAATAATAATAATAATAATAATAATAATAAAGTTTAGGTGCATAAAGTTTATAGGATATTTATTAAATTTATAAAGTTATTAAAAAACTTGAAAATTGATAAATTTACTTAATTACCCACTTATTTTTTATTTCATTTTTATTATTTTCTTATTTTTTATAAAATCAACACATGTATTTTTGTACATATTTTTTTTTTCTAGATGAAATTTAGACGAGTTTAACCAAATTGTTTCAATTTTGACTTTCTATTTACCAATGAGATGACTTCATTAATCATATGTGACAAATTGAGCACTTCCATTAATCTAATTTCAATTGCTTCATAAATCTTTTTCCTGTTTTTAGAAATCTATTACTATTATATTAGCCGTATACCCACGCAAAGCGACGGTATACAACAGCAAACAATTATACTTGCGAAATCGTGTTTCTGGTTTAACCCTTGATGCAAAACGTGTGTTTTAGAAATTTATATATATAAAGCATGTGTTTTTTAAGATTTTGAAAAGTTGTCAAGTTTAAGAAGTACTTAATGGTCATTTAGGCAAAATATATTAATTTAAATTTCGAAATTCAAGTTTTTTATTAAAAAGATACACTGTTTATAAGGAGCATAGACAAGAGATATCTTTACTACTTATAAAGGAAAAATGGTCAAAGGGGAATTGTGGAAAAGTGAAATGTTGAAATTTTGGTCAATGCCCATAATGCCCTTATCACACTGAATTTTTGGTCTGAATTTTTCGTTAGTACCTTATATGGAATGTCAAAGGTTTGAGTTTGGAAAGTACTTGATGTATCAAACTATACAGGAAAGGATACCATTTATACAACTAATTCAGGAAACCCAGCTGGAAACACCTATCACATTGCAAGAGAAACTTATATCAAGCACACAATTTATATAAATACCATCTCTCTCTCTCATATCAATTATACAAACACACACCACAAAAACTCTTCCACGACCACAGGACCTCAACACCACCGGACCTCACCTTCACCAGACGTCAAAACCATCGGAGTCGCCACCACC
>LBNU01005812.1:0-17207 GCA_014162995.1 Artemisia annua | reverse complement strand
AAAGGAAAATATGAGGAAATGGAATACCCACTTTAATCACCAAGTCACTATCTACCATTACTAGCTAGAATAATTAAGATCTTTCAAACTTTTAGTCCATGAAATGATGAAAAATTACGTATGGATTTCAACATGAATAAAAGGTGTTACGCCGACAGTTAGATAGGATCAAAGAGACGTCAAACATCAAAGTTTCATATTTCCTCAAAACCAAAAGACTTTAATACATATGTAGTACAATAATTTTTTGAACATATTTTGATAAAAGTTGATATTACGATGATTAAGTTAAGGAAATTAAATTATCAATACTTTTATTAGCTCAATAAAAATTGATTAATTACACTGGAAAGCCCAAACAGATAGAATATGCCAACATGGGCCACCTATTGGACCAAACTGCTTAATGCACATTCTCAATTTCTCGGTGTGTCTTAAAAATTTGATTAGTTATTAAAGTGAGTAATATATACTTTTTTTTTTTATAAAACTAGACGAGTACACGTGCATAACAACGGGATTTTATAATAGCATACAGTCATAATGATATTTTGGTTAAGTATTTTTGTGTAACATGTTGTGTAACCAAAATATCAATATAACTATATGCCGCTAGAAAATTCCGTTGCTATGCACGGGTACTCGTCTAGTAGTGTTAATGCTTAGAAAATATACGTATGTTTTTACGCCCCTTTTAGATTATTTATATTTAATTCAGTGAATTAAAATGGAATTAAATTACTTATACTATAATTCCACCATGTGAACCAACCGAGACGCAACCTAACCACGAACTGACCTTTTTATTTTTCATCCGAACAAAAACCCCTTCCATAAAAAATACTCAAACGACACTCAAACCTTGTCCGAGATAACGAACAAAAGAAACAAAGTAGGTGGAAATATATATGAAAGAGATTCTCAAGTGGCCGAATTCAAGCAAAAAATATAAGAAGTAGAGGTCTCCCTTCAATAGGAAAGACCAAGATCTAACTTTGAAGCTGCTGTTTTTGTACTCTATTAAGCAATCAAGTGAACTTACATCTTAACTTTGCCATTTCCGATTTTCAGTAACAAGTTTAGTAGGAATTACAACTCGAAAGTAATGATAGAAATTCCTCTTTAATATTGGTCTATCTCCTCCTTGTTTATCACCGCTCGCTGATGTAGTGACACCGGAATATATATATTTTTTGTTACGTTGAAATATCATTCTATTAATTTGGTCTAGCATAACCAAACTTAAAATTTAATAACATTTGAACTTTAAGACATATTTGAACCTAACCCAACTTGCAAAAATTTGAAAAATGAGAGAATAAAATTCTTTAAAAGGCATCCCAACAAACAGAAATTTGAAAAATGAGGTAAAAAAAATTGAGTACTCGAATTTTTTATTGCATATTGTTACACGCCATTGATACTTGTTTATCAATGGCAAGAAACCATATTCAACAACATAATGCTCATCTCAAGTCAACTGAACTAAATACATGAAGCATATAAAGTAAGCAAAGTTTCTTTTCTTTATCCATGTCGGATTGAAGACTCAAAACAAAAGTTGAATTTGAGTAAAAGAAGCGAATACACACAACATATTTTACTTGATGTACAACATTAGTTACTCAAAAATACAACTCTTTAATCATAAACATTCCTACCAAGTTCCTTAACAATTGAAATCTACACTCTACACCAATTATTTTGAATCATAACTTTTCATCTAAACAGAATGCTACCAAGTATACACTTCTAATCTATACCAATTACAACTAACTTACATTGTGCGTTAAACTAATCTCAATCATTTTTTTCATTAACAAACAACCCATTTTCAAGAACCCAATCTTCAATCATAGCTTTAATACGTTATTAGGGGGTTGGCAACACACCCCTCACCCCATTTCACTTCCCTCACTTCCACCCAATCCCCTTATGCCACATCATCCCCTCACTTTTCTCTTCCCTCATTCATTTTTTGTTGGCAACACACCCCTCACCCTTCACTCACTTCTTTTTTTTTTTTCTTTTTTCTTTTTTCTTTTTTTTTTCTTTTTCTCTTTTTTCTTATTTCTTTTTTCTTTTTTAGATTCAATTAAAATTTATTAAAAAACTAAAATTTCATTAAACTAAAATAAACATTACATAATTTAAACTAAAACTAAACTTAAACTATTAAAGCCTACAAACTACATGGCCACCCGTATCTGGCACATATCTCCCGTTTTTTTTCGATGACGAATTTCTTAAACTCCGGGTCCGGGATATTGTTGTGCGGGTCCATAACAAACTTCATGTCACGATTCATCACCTCCGCTTGCATAAAGTTGAAAAATTCTTCGTCTTTTTTCTTTTGGATCTCAACCTGCGACTCGAGCAAAATTTTCTTTTCGGCCGCGTAACTTGCAAATGTATCATGCATCGAAGTTCGGCTTGTGTTTCCAGAATCCACTTTCTTTTTGCCTCTCGATTGACGTGATGGAGTTGGGTTCTCGTTGAGGTTCGGTAAGTCGAAATCTTCCACGTTTATTGGGGTTTGAGCGCTACTTGACTCCGACGACTTTCTTTTCTTGCTCGACCCCGTGGATTCAGAAGTCCACGCTTTGGTATGCTGACCTACCAACGGTTGTTCTTTCCACTTTTCTTGATCTTTGANTTTTTTTTTTTTTTTTTTTTTTTTTTTTTGTGCAGTTGCTTTGTCACAAACCCAATTTATAGAAAGAAAAAAAAAATAACCGTTGCCCCCCAAAAATAAACGTTGGAATAAAACACAACGTCTCTTTTTTCATCTCCCAACGTATCTTTTGCTTTCCAACGTTCGAAAAGTACATCCTCACCGATCGGTAAGAGTTCCCTCACGGGCCTCACCACAGGGCTCACCGCGTTACCGGCGGCGGTGTTCACCGTGCGGTGAGCTCACCCCGCAAGGCTCACCGTGCCCATTGCCAACCCTCTTAAGTTGCCCTTGCTACATTACTATTCGAAGAATTAATTATTTCACTAAAATTGGTTGAACAAAAAGTTTCAATTCATATGTCTAAAAAGGGAAACAAGGTTCTGTAAATTATAAATTTTCTGAAAAGGGAATTAGGCCCTCCTAACTTTTCGATATTAGGATCTAATCTCAACCATGAAATGGCATCTTGTTATTTGATTCCACTTAGAAAAATTCTAAACTCTTGGTTTGAAGTTTGGTTTGGTTTACGATGTTAACCAACAAATTTTTCGTTTACCTAAAGATATAACTAATACGGAGTAATTCTATTGGAACACATAATATAATGATTGGTTAATTTTTGGAAAAGAGTAATAATTGTTTGTTTGAGTGTTGATATGAAATGAACACAGTGTTTGATTGAACAAATTTTATTAGATTTGGTAATCACCAATAAGACAAGTAAACAATATTGTGATGAAAGTTTAATTTGTTTAAAGTTTTGTACATTGTGGTACAAAGAGTGTCATAACGAATAACTTACGTATTGTTTGAATTTGACTTAGGTGGTGTCTGAAATCGAGTTAATATGAAAAAAATTGAATTCATTAAGTCATATGAAAACTGTTTGTTTTTTACTTAATAGAGAAAGATGAGAAAATATTAAGTAATAAAACTGAAGATGTCTGCATTAAGTGATTTAAGTCTTTTGTTAATTAAACATGAATTAAAAAAAAAGAAAAATAACAAACAAGCCCTTAATTGTTTTAAGGGACATGCTAACGAATGAATTAAATGAATTACAAATATGTTTGAGAAATAATAGGAGCTAATAACAAATTCATCATGATTTTATTTGGGCAATGCATTATTTTTGTGAAAAGTTTGTTGTTAACGACAGTTCTAAGGGCTGTTGTTAGTAAAACCCTTGTTTTAATACGAAAACAAATTGAATTGAAAAAGTTATATAAAAATTGTTTGTTTATAAACTAATAGCACAAAGATAACTGAAAATATAAAGTTATGAAACTAAAAATGTTTGCATTAAGTATCTCTTATTTAAATACGAATTAATACAAAACTTAAACAAAATTAAGATACTTCCAAAAATTTAATTACCCTGTTGGCCTTAACTTTAGTCACTTTTCCGGAAATGACCGCTAATTGTGATTCTTATACACTATCACACTCACTTTTAAAACACATGTGGATAAAACGTCTTTATCTACTATTATCACTAGTTGTGTACACATAACATAATTTAAGGAAAAAAAAAATTGTGTTTTTGAGTACTATTTAAGGGGAAAAATAAAAGGAAAATGATTGACAAACAAGTGTTATTTCATTGATTTTAAAGTAAAGTGTTTCCTCTCATAATTGGGTTGACATTGTTTACGTTATATTACTTTACTAAAAAAAACTCAAGAACACAGAAAGACTATTTTCAGCACTCACACTATTTTACTTTTTTTATCTCAACGTCACATCAACTTTTTGTTTCCCCCAACCCTCTCTCACTTTTCACTCGCAATAACGAACACCACCTCACATTTTAACCCATTTCATTAAAATATTTACTTTTATATAAACATATCATACTAAATACTCTACACACATTCACAAACCAAATAACAAATAATAAAAACACTTAAGTCCCACATAAGTTTCTATATAAGTTGAACGACTCACCCTTCATCTCCAAAAATAACCTCCCTCATGCGGCACCATCTTCTTCCTTTTCCCTGGCAAGCCTCGCGCGTGAGCCGTGCGCCTCACGGAGCTTGACGCTCCTTGCTAGGAGCAGTCTAAGACAATTTAAATTGTACGTGATGATACAAAGTAACAACAATGTTTTTACTTGACATAATCATGCCAAAAGTTTATTACATAAGTACATATATCTTTCATTGTGGCTTAGCGGGCTAATCATTTGGACACTCTCATTTTTTATTTGTACATTTTAAACTATGCTTTAAGCAGTTGCACATTTATTATATGTTGCTTTTAAAGATTGTACATCAAAGTGTGCGGAATAAAAGTAAGGGTCCGCTTGGTTCAAAGTGTGGAAAGGGAAAGGGAAAGGGAATGCAAAGGAATGAGTGAGGTGGGTAATCAATACCTTACCCCCCCCAATTTACTCTATAATGGTTGATTACGGGGTAATCAATACCTTTGCACTCCCTAACCAAGCACCATATATTGAGTGATGTGGGCCCTTTTAAATATCTTACCCATTCCCCACCCTCTTAACCCCCTGCCAAGCACCCCTTAAGAGTGTGACAATCAACGCTCGGCTTAGATAAGCATTAATTTGCTGAAAAGTTTCTTACGTTTATGAAGCACCCCATTCCTCTGAATGTTGTACCTTTCGGTGTTCACTAAATGAGGAGACAAGGTAGATGGTACAAGTAATAACTACTGCATAACCAGTGAAAGTGGTTACGTGTGTACTATTTTTGTAATAGATAAAAGTGGATAATGAAAGTGAGTTATATGAGTATTGCCATTATTATGTTATGGACCAATTGGTGAAATAAATAGAAACGTGACACAAACATAAGGTAACTTTTTGTGTTGGACCTCAGTAAAAAGGTAACGATAATAAGTAAACTGAGATGATATATGATTTTTTTTTTAAGAAAAAAAAAATGATATGATTTTGAGTACAACAATTCTTGTGGAGCTTTTGATATATGATTTTCTCTAATACTTTGTTACTGGGATCTATTTTTTTTACTATACACGTGTTGGCTCAAAATCACTTTCTACTATCACCGGTGTTTTGTGTTGATTCGGTTGCTGCCAAATAGACACGTGTTGGCTGCATCAAATCTTGGGGCTTGTACGATTGTAGACTCGCAGTAAATATACGAGTTCGTATTAAGCTTAAAGGACACGAGATTCTTCTGTGCAGTTTTGTTCTTTTGTTTCAGGTTCATTACTGCTATTCCAAGCGCTCGGTTGTTCCAAGTGTTTGGTGGGCTGCTGTTACGGGCTATAGTTGTTTGTTGTTCTTGGTTTATTATTGTTGCTGCAATTTTCATATTTTTCAACATAATGTTCATGATCTACGCATACTAGGGTCTTGTATGGATACGGAGGAAGGGTCGAGGGACACTGGGACAATAAGGAAAGTGACATTTTCAATGTATAAAAAGGTACACCAACAATATAAAGAGTACATTTTAGAATATCACCATAATGAAGACAATGACCATTCTTGAAATATAAAGAGTACAATTTAGTATTGTGGTCTTTTTACAAAACTGGGCTTATAATTTTATAATTACAAAATAAAAAAACCTACAGGCCACAATATATCAAGAATCAATATACCTTTTTTGAGAGAAAGCACGAAGGGAGCGTAACGAAATACTTATGAGGTGACATATTACAATGAAGTTCCACCCTCCCATCTGGTTATGAGAGGGATATTTATACTCTAACTATTACACATTATCGACTATTTTACTAACTATATACAATTTAATAAATGTCTCACAAACTCTAAAGCATGATTATCCACAAAAGGTGTGAATTGACGGGAACACCCTGACCTCGGGTGTCTTTTTGGCACCAGTCATTGTCCACCTCATAAGGAATAACTTCGGCAACTCTCCTAACCAAGTGGGGCACCAATTGTAATGAGCAAGAGCCGAGACTGGTGAATTTTGAGGGCCCTGTGCCATAATTACAAATTGGCCATTCCTCAAATCGAAAGATTAAAATAACATGTAAAAAACGTAACTAAAAGTGCAATCAATGTAGGTATTTAAAAAAAAAAAAAAAAGAAAAGAAAAAAAAAATCTTGACATAATATCATAATATTTTATTTAAATGCTGCTAATTGAAACCAAAACTGAACATGCATCGTTTTTAATTTGGTATCGATATTTATATGATCGAACGCATTACAAAAATGTGTAGTTGTTGTCTTAAAAGAATTGGAATCATGGACAGAGATTCTCGTTTTAAAAACAAGTTGTTAAACAAATCTCTATACCCTCTTAATATGGACAAGATCACAAGTATATAAAAGTATTTTTCTTTTACCTTTTATGTTATACATACAAACATATATATGCGAGAAACTTAATATAATAACAACATCGGCTGTTCAACAAGTTTTTTAAAAAGTTCAATTTATTCAATGTTCAATGTAATGGGCCTTTTAATATCTAATCACTCAAATTTTGGGCCCTTTCAAAGTGTGAGGCCCTGTGCAGTTGGGTTGATTGCACAGGTTAATATCTGGGCCTGCTCGAACCCTCGACATTTTAGAAAAAACAAACAATATTATTTCATTAAGATTCAGACATTTACATTTCAAATTCAGATTCGGATGTGCGAATCAAATTCACATTCAGAGGCTTTTAATAAACAAACAACACCATAATGAGAACAAAGTGCACATATGCGTTGAACCCAAGAACCTTTCCACCTTAAGAGCATACGGTATCGTAACGCAGCGCTTGCGTTAGGGGTGACGTGGACAAGCGTTGCCTTGCATTATGCTTGAGTTATGATACCATGCGTTTGCGTTAATGACTTGCGTTGGCCTAGGCGTTAAGGTAGTGACGTTGCGTTTAGCAACTTCAATTAAAAAAAATTACATGTTTAATAAAGATAGAATGAAAACAAACTTGTTTTCATTCCATCTTCCTTTCGGTTTAACATTAAAAAACGAAACACAAATATAAACCTACCCGAGTCTTTAAGCAAGAATTGGAAGCCAAAACCATTTGTTTGTGTTGGGATTGATTTAAGAATCACAATGGTCGTGTTTATTTTTGGTGGCATCTGGTTAAAATAAAAACAGGAAGAAGTGTGGCTGCGTGTTGAGGGATGGCAGATTATGGTTGAGTTGAGTGTGGTTAGGGAGTGTTATATAGCCTATAATTAGGGTGTAAGAGTTATTGGTTGTTGGGCTTTTTGTTATATAGCCTAAAATTAGGGTTGAGTTGTTGGGCTTGTTGAATCGTTGGGCTGCTACTCAAGGGACGAATATCTTAATCAGTTTTTTTTTTTTTTTTTTTTTTTTTTTTTTTTTTTTTTTTTTTTTTTTTTTTTTTTGATTGTAGTGTTTATGTTTAAATATTTCTGAGTTAAGGTTAAAAAGTTAAAGCTGATGTGGCGCTGATATGCCACTGAGTGAAAGTTTAACTTGAGTGATCATACTAGAGGTGAGCAAACGGACCGAACCGACTGACAAAACCGACCAGACCGAGACCGGACCGACCACATTCGGTCCGGTCTCGGTCTAGGGTTTTTCATAATTTCGGTCTCATTCCAGTTCGGTCCGGCTTAAAAACCGGACATTTAGCCTATTTGGACCGAGACCGGACCAAGCACATTCGGTCCGGTCTCAGTGTAGGTTTTTTGCCGGATTCGGTCTCGGTCTGGTTTTCACCCAATGAGCAGCCTTAGATCATACCATATGCTCTAAGCGAGAACAATAGTACCAAATTAAATGCCTTCGTTGTGAATACCGATAAACCCAATTATTTTAAAATATGAACAATAAACACCATCATCAACTTTTTCGTAAAATAAGAGATGTTACAAACGATTAATGAAGAAATAAATTGCATTATTGTGACAAACGTTTTTTTAATTTAAGCCAAATAAAAGTATATTTTATTGTTTTGATACAAAACTAATTGGTTAAAAGACGACACTCAATGCACTTGCTTTGCTCGTGGTGGTGCAACTCGACGTTAACATCGCCAGTACTCACCACTCTGGTCATAAAGCGGTACGCTTGGGGTCATCATGATCGGGTTTTTAAGTAGAAAAAAGGCATTGTTTCCTACTTTTTATTTTAGATAGTTGTTTGTGGTGGCGGTGATTATTAGAGATTGAAAATAGTAAAAGTAATAATGTAAAAGTAAGTTAACCCGCCACCCACTCGTTATACGTGCCATCATTGGTACCATAGCCAATGTTTCTATTTTTTTTATTTTTAAAGTTGAGTGACTGATTTTTTTAACAGAAATGCTTTTAAAGAAGAAGATGGTTTTCTGATTTTGTGTTACAAAAATATTACAAGTTTAAAAAAAAAAAGGTGCCGACATTTATAAGTCGCATCACAACTTGCTGCACGTAGCACTTCAATCCTCCAATCCTCCAAGTGGTCCTTTAATTTTGTCAAAAACTTAAAAATGAGAAAAGGAAATTCCTAGACGTCATCCGTACATTCAGTTAGTAGTTTTCACAAACTTATCAAAAAGCAAAAAAGAAAAAATCTCTTATATATATAATAAAACAAAACCCCTAGTGGGTACTTTGTCATTTTGAAAAAAAAGAATATTTCTTTATTAGGCAATATTTTAATTATTATTTAATTTATAAGTTTTTAAATTCGTTTTGTTGATATATACTATACAAGTAGAAGATAAATACAAAAAATATAGATAAGATTTAAATGATTATCTTTAATTATAAAAAACTACAATTAAAAATCATAAATCAAACAAAATAAAAATTAAATTATCAGTTTTTTAATAAATAAAAATATATCATTCAAAAAATTTTAAAAAAACCCGCGCGCGCGGGCATTATAACTAGTATATATATAAAATAAAATAAAATAACAGAAACCCATATCTCGTGTCAGAGTCATTATCAAATCGAAAACGAAAACCCCACCCACCCATCATTTCTCACTTTGAAAACCCAATTAATAAATCAATCTAGGTTAAGTTGAATTGAGAAAGAGGAGGAATGACGACAGAAGTGAAGTTACATATATACGATGTAACAAACAGTGATTCTGAGAAAACAAACAACACTATTGTTCAGATCAACAAGATCTTTAAAGATGGGATTGGTCATAAAGCGGTACGCTTGGGGTCATCATGATCGGGTTTTTAAGTAGAAAAAAGGCATTGTTTCCTACTTTTTATTTTAGATAGTTGTTTGTGGTGGCGGTGATTATTAGAGATTGAAAATAGTAAAAGTAATAATGTAAAAGTAAGTTAACCCGCCACCCACTCGTTATACGTGCCATCATTGGTACCATAGCCAATGTTTCTATTTATTTATTTTTATTTTTTATTTTTTTTTAAAGTTGAGTGACTGATTTTTTTAACAGAAATGTTTTTAAAGCAGATGTCTTTCTCATTTTGTGTTACAAAAATATTACTACATGGTAAAAAAAAAAAAAAAGGTGCCGACATTTATAAGTCGCATCACAACTTGCTGCACGTTGCGCTTCAATGCTCCAATCCTCCAAGTGGTCCTTTAATTTTCTTCATGTCAAAAACTTAAAAATGAGAAAAGGAAATTCCTAGACGTCATCCGTACATTCAGTTAGTTTTCACAAACTTTTACAATAAAAAAGCAAAAAAGAAAATATATAAAAAAAAACAAAAAAAAAACAGAAACCCATATCTCGTGTGTGTCAGTCATTATCAAATCGAAAACGAAAACCCCACCCATCCATCATTTCTCACTTTGAAAACCCAATTAATAAATCAATCTAGTTAAGTTGAATTGAGAAAGAGGAGGAATGACGACAGAAGTGAAGTTACATATATACGATGTAACAAACAGTGATTCTGAGAAAACAAACAATACTATTGTTCAGATCAACAAGATCTTTAAAGATGGGATTGGTCTTGGTGGTATCTTTCACAGTGCTGTTCAGGTACCCTAATTTAACTACATATTTTTGTTAGGGTTTTAATTTTAATTCATTTATAATATACTACTACTTGTTGGATATATGTTAATTGTTAAGAGATATTTTCTACTGNAAGTCTCAAAATAAGCCGGAAAATTGGGGCTTATGAAATATAAACCGAAATGAAATAACGTCGTAAGCCCATATATATAAGCTTAAACAAACACCCCCGAAGTGTGAAACTTATGTAGGATAAGGGATGCAAATGTAAGTACTGCGTTTTTTAATGAATAAAAAACAAGACTGAAGTATTGTATGTCCGTTTATTGAGATCTATTGTAATAACTCGTCCCACATTGATAGGATATAAGACATACAAGACCCTTATAAGCTTGATGTTGTGGCCTGCTAGTATCCTTCCGCCATGGTTTTTAGTTTAAACTGGAATAATACACGAGTAGTCCATTGCTTTTGGCTTTGCAGGCGTTACATTACTGGTATTAGTTAGTATCAGTTGATTACAGTGTAAGAGATTGGCTTGCACTAGCTTTTTCAACTCATTTTGACTAAGGTGGATTTTTTTAAACAATTTATTAGGAATTTATTGCTGTGTCAAAGTTGGATCTATATAGAGGAACCCTCATGTTTATATTTGAATGAAAGGTAGGAGCCCTGTATGATGTGAAAGAGTGACAATTACTCACACGTTGCTTGAAGCTTTTATCAGTTTAATGTTGTTGGTATGATTTCTCATATAGATATTTTGCCCTGTAGTAATTTTTATGAAAGATTAAGTTGTAAAGCGTTACATAGTTGGAAAAGTATTAATCTGCTCTTGGAAAATCTCATGGTACAAGCTTGTTTGTTCATCATTGTATAAATTGTTAATAACATGGTTCATCTTGACAACTAAACATGAAGCAGCAGTGACTAGTAAATTTGATTCATTGATGTTTAACCTCTCCATCTTGAGACCTTAATGTGGATGTGTTAACATCTTTTTTCTTTTGTTATAAGTTTTCTGAAGCTGTATGAAAATAGACTGTCCTTCTTCCATTTTAATGTACATGTATATTTCATATAGTTGAGTTTCTTGTGTAATATCTGATAACTAAGACGGTGTTTGGGATTGCTTATCTGAGTGATTATCTTCATATATGCTTCTTATTGAAGCAAATAAGCAGTTTCGAGTGTTTAGATGCTTATCTGCTTACTCTAAAGTAAGCTAGCACGTTTGCTCATTCTCAGTGCAGATAAGCATTTTAGATAAGAACTCCCATGCTATGTGTAATTGTGTATGAAAATTACCTTTCAGCGAAAAATCACAAACATTAAGTTGGTATCTGCACATATGATTATGAAATGGGACTAAAGAGGACATGATAAATAGATGCAATAGCTGAGATTAAATGGTAATGCCATTTGAGTTAATGGATGATCAGGGATTTTCCTAGGTTCTTTTTATAAATCATCGAAGTGGTGTAGACTTTGGCTTACATCGGTGGGAGTGTTATAACTAATTTTCTTAGTAGTTAAAACTAATTTTCTTATATCGGTGGGAGTGTTATACCCTTTCTTTGTATGTCACATGCTTATCACTGGTTTTGAACTTGTCTTAGTCTTATTTTAAATGCCTCCTGTACTCTTTACATATCTAGTATGAAACTAGATTATTCTGGTTCCGGTATAATGTAAAGGTATATTTCTTATAGTCAAGTTTCTTTTGTACCTACAATCTGACCATATTCTTCTTTTTGGCACTTATTATCATGAAAGGAGACTAAAAAGGTCACATTGCATAGATGCAAGTTGCCATAGTCATTGAAGTTAGTTTTCTCTTGTATGTGGGGATTTTATATTCTTTTTGTACAACATATGCTAATCTTAAGTTTTTGACTATGCATTGAATTTATTGAAAGGGATTCTGTACTATTTAATATCTACTGCTATTTGGGGCTTTGTTTATGATATATGTCTGCTATGTATGGCAGGTTTATGGTGAGGAAGAATGGTCATTCGGGTTTTGTGAAGAGGGAAGTGGAGTTTTTAGTTGTCCTGCTGCTAAAAATCCAATGTACACATATCGAGAATGCATTGTTCTTGGGAGAACAGACCTTACTAAATCCAAGGTGAATCAGATCCTTAGAGAACTTAGTAGAGAATGGCCAGGAGACTGTTACGACCTGCTGTCAAAGAACTGCAATCACTTCTGTGATGAGTTTTGTGAAATACTGGGTGTGCAGAAGCTTCCAGGTGATTCTCATTTTCTTTTTGAAAACGGACTTGAATTTTAGTTTTAAAATATCTTGTATATAAACTTTAGGTTGCATATTTCTAAAAATGAACTTAAGGTTCACAACTGACCCATTTCATTATATTTTGTCTTTGTAATGTCGCGCGTATCTCTATTTGTACTCCCATTAATGTAAACAAGTGCCACGATAATGGAAAGGTAGAATGGATAGAAACAGCTAAATTTGAAATTGGTGGGGGTGAGCAAGTAATTTTTCATGACGATTTTATGCAACACTATGTGGCAGGTTGGGTGAACAGGTTTGCTAATGCTGGTGATACTGCTGTAGAAATTGCAGGAAACACTGCTTACCGGGTGAGCATTTTCTTCTTTTCTTTCTTGTGTCCTGTACTCCTCTCTATTGAGTATTGACATCCACAACTGATTGTTTTATGTGCTGCTATGTTCGTGTTATAGAGGGTTGCCGTTGCAGTACATTTACTTATCAATGAGCCGATTTGGGTTATGGTTTATGTCTAACGGGTCAAATGGGCTAATGATTTTTATTTTTTTTAATAAAAAATGTGTCGAAATATATTTTTAATGCACGCTGCGTCCAAATTCCATCATTGAGTATGGGTTTCTAAGCATTAATTAGTAACAAAACTATTAGTTGGGAAATATAGTGTGTGGGTCAACCCAATTTAACCTGAACCGACAAGTACCAGAACAACCGATTTTGACTTGTTACCCAACCCCCTAATTTGCAACATCTGTCCATGTGTTTGGGTATATTGATCTAAGTTGCTGTTTTTCAATGAATGTAGTTCAGACAAGCTAAAACAGAGATAGTGACAGCTAGCAAGGTGGCATATCAATTTCTTGCGGGCATAGCTTCAAACAACAACACAACGGCAGCTACAGAATCCCCAAACGGTTCAAGTAACGGCACCACTACCCCTAGGTTCCAACAACCTGCTTGGTTTAAAAACCTTGTGGCTGCTGGTGCAAAACCATCAACTAGCAGTACACTTGAAAACGGGGAGGAGGACTTCACTCACAATTTGTCAACGGAAGTACTCCGATGAGGATGTAATCAGCCTGGGAAGCCAAGGAAAGATGTAAAACATTTGTTGTTTCGTAGCTTTACAGACTCGTCTATTAGATGGTAAAGAAATCAACTTAAGGCCTTTTATGTAATTCTGCAAATCTATACATGTTTGGAGTATATGGAGTTGTTTCAAATTCAATCAAAGTAAAAATAGCTCAGTGTTGGTTTTATGTTATACTTAACGGATCATATAGATATAGGTAGCATACAAAAGGTTACGTGATTATCATTGTTATTTTTTCTTCTCATTTTTGTGTGTCTGGTCGTAGCTACTTATGTTTCTTTCCAGTTTCAAGCAAACACCACAACCAGATGTTGGTGTGGATTCTGCTCAAGCAGATCATTTTTCCATTTTCACAGAGTCATGCGTCTTTCAAGTGTGTTCATTTGAATAAGAAGGTTATGCTTTTAGCTCTTTATGAGTGTATAGTTTTCAACAATTGCTGGTCTTCAATGAAGTTAATTTTATTTTATTATATTTGCCAGAAAATATTGCCTACATGGTAATATGATCAAGTGAGTCGTCTTCAGTCCGGTGATACATAGGATTGAATCAAATTATTGAATGAAAGTGTTTGAGTTTCATCAAGTGGGTTTTATCTTTGTACTTCGATTCAGTTTATCATCAATTAGTTGACACCTTGGAATTTCCTACTTTTGCCTGGAAGGCTACCCATTATTTGCAGCAAATAAAAAGTATTTGCATTCTTAATTTCTTGAATTAAATAGTATGTGTTTTAACTTCTTTTTTTAACCATCTTCATCTACTATCTGGTCCCTCAACAATAAGTATGTTTCTTGGTTCGATTTGTGGAAGGTTGTAGATAAGTTGTTGTTTTAAACCAGTGCAACACGTAAACTGGTCAGAGTTCTCAGAACCGGGCTCTTCAGAGTATTTACCAATTATGTCTTGTAATGCAACGGCCTTGGCTACTGAAGCAGTCAACTGTCTTGGTCCAACAACAGTGGCTGGTAATGTAGCAACAGTTTTCTCAACTCTCCTCTGTTCTTCTCGACCTGTTTCTCACTTTTTAACTCCCCGGGTTAACCAAAAAACCTAATCGATTCAGTAAGACGAGTCTCCGAAACGTGGTACAATCTTTTTTTGAATAATTGGTTTAATTTGGGGTTAGAAAGATAACAATTTGATCATCAAACCCTGATAAAAATATAAAGTAAAATTTGTCTGGATGAGTTTTATTTTCTATGCACTGGTTTAGATGCTCAGAAAAATATAACGAAAACATTTGATTATTCACTTGTTCAAGCAACATAAGTCAATCAAAAGTCATTTATTACTGAGGGGATGAGCAAGAAAACATTGGTACGAAAAGATTGGCATTTGAGAACCCGGCCATGGCTTACATATTGAAATGTTGCCAAATTCTGTTATCAGGGAAAAAGGTGATGAACCTGAATCCAGCAAGTGTTTTGGGCACAACAAGGCAAAAAGAGCATGTAGAAAGAGAATCCATTTGAATGTTAATAAATACGAACGATAAGTATTTTATTCAAGATGATTATTATTGCTATAGCTTGTTCCAAACAAGTCATGGAACATCATTTACCACAAATCACATCTCCCCACAAATAAGTTCTGGTTAGTAACATTCATTAGGCAATTGCAGACACTAATCGCTAATTTAAAACTAATAAAACCTATATATCTAGTAAAAAGTATAAAGCTTAACCAAAACAATTGCTCTCATAAGATTAACACATATTTTACACAAACATGTCAAAAACACACATCAAACCACTTACGATGAATCAAAATGAAACAGAAACAAAATTATTAAAAATTAAACCTTGGGAGTGATCGAGTAAAGTACTACAAAATTAAACCTTGGGAGTGATCGAGTAAAGTACTACAATCATGTAACTGTAATACGCAGATGTAACCATTTCCGTTTTTTAAAATAGTTACTTTAGTTTTATAAATTTATACAAAATTAAGCATTTAAAAGTATAATTTTAAATTATGAATGAATCAAATCAGCATGCAAACATCAAGTCTTATAATCTTTTTCATAGTAATATAATTTGTTTTTGTGCAACTGTTTCCTTCAAACTTGCCAAAAACTCGTAACCATCCTTTTGCATTCATCACCATTTTTCTCTTCATGTAAAACATTTGCCTATAAATCTCACGCCCGTTAGCTCTGTTTGATCATAAACCAAAAATGGCCTTCTATAAACTATCCATAATTTTTACTGTATGTATCATAATTTTCTGCAGTTTTATCCTTTTTTATTTTTGTATCATTGTTCTTGTACTTTTACTGTAATTAACTTATCCTTATATTTGTAGAATGTAGTTATTGCTAGCTTCTTGTTGCTCGGATTAATAAAGTTTTCCATGGTCGAAAGCAAAAGGAATGTGACGGACAGATCTAAGATAAGATACCCTGCAATCAACTGCAGAAAACATATGGCGTTTTTGACAGATTATGGTGGAAAAGGTGATGGGAGAACATCAAACACTGCGGTTTTTCAAGCAGCCGTTAAGGATCTAAGCCAGTTTGCATATCTTGGTGGGGCACAGCTTATCGTACCCCCAGGAAAATGGCTCACTGGTAGCTTTAACCTCACTAGTCATTTCACCTTGTTCATCCAACATGGTGCTACTATTCTTGCCTCAAAGGTATAATACGTTCGTTCTTATGCATATACGAGTTGTGGGGTTGATTACACCAAAATGTAACTTATTTCGTTATTTTTTGTTATTATGGAACAAAAATTATTTTATCTATCATATTAATATAATTAAATCTTTAATATACGAGTAATAAAATGGTAACATGGCATCAGTTTTTTTACCACATGTCAGAATGCCGCATCATAAACTCAGAATTCTTCTTGCAGGTTGCAATAGAAATAGTATGCTAGATACCACTGAGAAACTACATTATTTTTCAATATGAATGAAAAAGAAGAGATGGAAATTAAGCAATTCCTATATTGTTTAAATAAACAATCTTGTTAGATCTTCCTCTAAAACGTGTCCCATTCCCCTTTACTATGATCCACCGAATACATTGGTTTACTGATTAACCTTCTTACAAATAAATTATTTTTGCTCAGGATGAGAAAGAGTATCCACTTGTTAAACCATTGCCCTCTTATGGTCAAGGAAGAGATGCACCTGGTGCAAGGTTTAGTAGTCTGATCGGCGGATCACACCTTACTGATGTTGTTATTACAGGTAGATCTTCAGTCACAACAATTATTTAATAAACTGTATCACATAAGAAGAATTTCATTTCTCTTGTTATTCATTTTCCTGATGGGTATTTAGAAATCC
>LBNU01005811.1:12988-24157 GCA_014162995.1 Artemisia annua | reverse complement strand
GTATAGCGGATGGACCAAACAAATCCATATGCAAAAGTTCTGGACACCTAGACGTAGAAACCATATTTTTAGCCTTATGGCTACTATGGACTTGTTTACCAACTTTGCAAGCATCACAAAAGTGTTGGTCGTATTTCAACTTAGGAAGGTTTCGAACTAAGTCTTTGGAGGAGAGGTTTTGAATTAGTCTCATATTAGCGTGTCCTAAACGTCTATGCCATAATGTTGAGGATTCATCTAATGAAGTAAGACAAAGTTTGTCTTTAGATGTTTGATCCAACTTCATGACATATACGTTGTTCTTAAGGACACCTTTGGCTATGGTTATGCCATCTTTAAGTATCTTACTTCCGTTTTCACTAAAAAGGACGTTATACTTATTACGGCACAGTTGACTAATACTAAGAAGATTAAAACCTAAATTATCAACATGAGCAATATCATCTATAAAAAGGGAGTCATGAGAGATTGTACCTTTTCCGATGATTTTGCTCTTAGCTTTACTACCAAACGTAACATTACCTCCATCACATTGGTGATATGTTGAGAAGAGGCTTTTGTTACCCGTCATGTGCCTTGAACAACCGTTATCTTTAATCAAGTCATCCAGTTCCAAACAAACTTTAAGGCACACCTATTTTATGAAAAACACTCAAACATTTGGTCCCCAATTTCTCATGGGTCCATTTTGGTTAAACAATCAATTAATTTGACTCAAGTATGAAAATAGAGCATAGGGGTTCCATGACATGTAGTTTGGAGTTTGATGATGTCCAGGAGTGTTTTGGTTCTAAACATGTCGATAACTTAGTCGTGGATTGTAGTTGCTTTTTGGAAAGGGGCGTTTGGGAAAAGGTGTCTTAGGCTTTGGTTGAGTGGTTTTGGCTCTAAATTCATTTTTGTTAAGTCCTACTCCTGTTTTAACAGCAGGTTTTGTTTCATTTTTATACGTGACTTTAACAAATTTTGAACGGTTTGATGTGGAAGCAATTTTTGCTGCTGCAGACCTGGCGGAACCTTTGGGTTCAACGGGCGGAACCTTTATTTGGGTTCCGCCTGTTCTGCCGGCTGCTGTAGCAATTTTGCTAGTTTTTTGTTTAGTTTGATCTTTCGATGTTTCTAAGTTTGTGAAGCCTAGACCTATTTTATCAAATGGAGATTTTTGAAGCTTCATAATTTCATCCGCACAAGAGATGCTTTTATCAAACTTCTTAAACTTTGTGGTTTACTTTATTAGATCATTTTGAGTAACTTTTAGTTTCTCAATTTCGAGTTTAAGTTCTTCACATGTTTTACACAATGTGTCGACACTTTTACTCTTTTCTAATCTTTTAGCCTTTTCTTTTAACTCATAAACTTCATTTTCCAAAAAGTCCTTTTTGGTTTTCAAATATTTATTTTTGTTTATGATTTTTAGGCTTAGTTCACAAAGTTTGTTATATTTTATTTGTAAAGTATCATCATCAATGGATGAGTAAGATGAATCGGAGAGTACCTCATTTGAGTCATGAGCCATGAGAGAAACGTCATCATTCTTTGGCTCATCGTCATCTTCTTCATAGTCACTCCAAGTACCAGTCACAAACGCTTGTTGTGATTTGCCTTTGGGCGGTTTTGGACATTCTCCAATTAGATGACTTGTGTCTCCACACCTATAACATTTCCTTTCAACTCTTCCTTTCTTATCGTCGCGATCTTTTCAGAAGGTTTTCTTATCATCTTTAGGTTGCCTTACAAATTTTCCCCGTCTACGAAAGAACTTCTTGAAGTCTCTAACGGCCATGGCATATTCTTCATCATCACTATCGGAACTAGATTCTTCATCATCACTTGATTGAACTCTAGCTTTTAAGGCAATAGATTTGACTTTTTCCTTCTTGCCTTTAACTATTTCCGAATCTTTTTCCATTATCATCTCATGAACTTTGAGGTTTCCAATTAGCTCATCAAGTGACATGCTTGAAAGATCCTTGGATTCTTCAATTGCCGTCACCTTTGCTCTCCATTTCGGATGGAGTGCTCTAAGGAATTTCCTGACAAAATTCTTGCTACAAAAAGATTCATCAAGTGCTTTAAGTGAAGTAATAATAGTGTTAAACCTAGCAAATGCACTATCAATACTTTCATCTTCGGGAATAACAAATTGTTCATATTGTTGAATTAAAAGATCAATTTTGTTATCCTTAACTTGTGAATTTCCTTGATGAGTGACTATTAAAGATTGCCAAATTTCTTTAGCGGTTTTACACATAAAGACTCTTTCATACTCTTTCTTAGGCAAAGCATTATATAGCATCATTTTAGCTTCATTATTCTTAGCGATCAATTTCTTTTGATCTTCATCTTTAGTGTTCGTAATATTATTATCACCATCAACAATTATAAACCATAAATCTATATCTTTAGATTTCACGTAAGTTTCAAATCGGTTTTTCCAATAGATAAAACCATTTGCTTCAAAAAGTGGTGGTCTTTGCATAGATTGCCCTTCTTTGTAATTTTCAAAATCCATGGATCGTTTCAAGTTTTAAAACACAATATATTTTAAAAGCTTGAGTAACGTAGCTCTTGATGCCAATTGTGGAAAACTAGAAGGGGGGTTGAATAGTTTACCCGTTTTTAGTTTAATTATCTTTTGAAACTTTCCGTTTAATCAAAGATATGAACACAAAGACAATACACAATATGCAAGTATAAAGAAAGAAACGATCAAACCATGACACGATTGTTTATCGTGGTTCGGCTACAAGGAACTCTCTTTTCCTTGCCCTACGTCCACGCCCCGAGTATCCAACTCGAGAGTTTCTTTCACTAGTCAACAAGCTCCTTTATCCGGCGGAGAAAACCTTACACGTCGCTTACAATTTTACCGACACTAAGCTAGATGTCGAGTTCTTTACCAAGGGTACAACCACTCCCGTAACACTATGTATTTTAAGGCCTAAAATACTAACCGATCACAACTTATAACACACAATCAAATGAAGTGTAAACTACAAAAGTCTACACGATGCTAAGCTAACAAGTCTTGCAACGTTGAGTTGAATACTTGTAACTTTATATGTACTTGTGAACTTCTTTGCTACAAAAAGAGTATTCACAACAATGAGAGGTTAAGGGTTAGATGAATGTATGTGCAAAATATGATGAGAAGTGATAAAGAAAAATGCTAGCAAATGGCTTGGTATTTATAGCAAAACAAACTTCAAGCCTGGCGGATATGGCGGAACCCTCACAAGGGTTCCGCCCGTGTACCACGAGGGTTCCGCCAGGTCTGCAGTTATGTTTTGCCATAACTTGCCAAACCATCCAAAGTCACATCACATAAATACTTGGTCAAACACAAAACTTGTGTAAGAACCCTATGGAGAGTCAAACACACAAACCTTGTGTAAGAACATTGTTTAGTCAACCACACAATCTTTCCATAAATGTGATATGACAAAACTTACCATAAATGGTGATGTGACATTTCTAATTTAAGAAATATGAAAATGTTGTGTTTTATATGAAATGTAAATGTAGCAAAAATCTAGTTATGCAAGACTTTAAACTAAAATCATGTTTTACTTAAAACTAAAGTTTACACTTTGTTATTAACAAAACTTAGCAAAGACCGTAAAATATAAATAACGTTTTTAAGCGATATTTGTATTAACAGTCATTTTGGGTAAATAGATAATTACCCACTAATCGACAACTAATCACATTAATAGACAATTAATCAAGATAAGAATGCCTACAAGGATGTGGCTAATATACGGTCTGACATAACTCAGGTGAGTTATCTTACCGCCCCCGAGTTATGGGATAACTCAGGTGTTTTTTGGTGAGTTATGGCATAACTCAGGTGAGTTATCTTACCGCCCACTAAAGTTAACGCACAAAATTAACACTTTAACGCTGACGTGGCGGTGAGTTATGGGATAACTCGCCGTCATGTTACCGCCTGCTCTAAAGGGTTTAAAACCCTCTCTCTTATTAATTATTTTAAGATTTACTAAATTAGATTTTAAATAAATACTACTTATAAAACATAGTTTACAAGTACTTAAAGCACACATAAAACTAAAAAAACACAATTCATCTAATACAATTAATACACTATTAAAAACACCCATTCACCCAAAAATACAACTATTTAAGCACAATGCACAATAGAATTAAGCTTTTTAACCATAATATACAATAATACACTATTAAAAACACCCCTGTACAAAAAAAATATAACTTTTTAACCATAATATACAATATAATTAAGCTTCCAAAAAAAAATGAGATCCAACAACCCGAAACAATAATTCGAGATTCATCGCCGCAAATTTTATTATAGGGTACCCTCCGCCGCATCGCGCGGGTACCCTTCTAGTGTTAATGATTATAATTCAGTAGCCTTAAACTATCAACGTATTTTCTTTAGCCTTAAACTAATTCAAGTGCTTGAAATTTTAAGGATTGAGATTCTCTCAAGTTAGCATGAACATGACCGGTCATATTCCATTACATACAAAACCATGGGGTCTACTTCGAGACCCGGTCTTTCTTATGTTTGTAAGGGAACATGACCGGTCATGTTCATCTAAACATGAGAGAATCTCAATTCAAATTTTAGGTTTAAAAGTCAAAAACTGATTTTCAATTTTAAACAGTAAATTCCTAGAAAATACTTGTTTTAAATACTTATGTTTAGTTGGTGAAAAACATCTCGTTTTTTAAGAAATTTTTCATAGGAAAATAGAAAAACTAAAAACCCGTTTGTTTACATTTTTTTCCCAAAATTTTTAAAAAAACGAAATTCTCACTTTCTAAATTTTAACTAAAAAATGAAACCAATAATCTATCATTCTTCACTTTTTTTTCTCTCTAACTAAAAAAATAAAACCTCAAATTTCACCATCGCAATCCGATGTAATCTTGTTACAAAGGAAAAATATAACTCCATCTAAACGGGTTTTCAAAATTCTCAACTCTTCTTTAAAGAAGAAAAAAGCAATCACTTCTCAAAGAATCTAAAAACAGAAAAACATGAAATTTTTTCTACAACTAAACACTGTCTATCTTCGTATCTACAACAATCGTTTCTTACATATCAATTTTTTTAAAAGAGTAGTGATTGTGAGACTTAATTTTATGCCTAAAGTTGCATGTCAATAATTCATTGATTGTAATAATAGGGCACACTGCTTCACTATCCAATGAGGTAACTCCACATATGTTAGCACACAATTAGGCAGGGACGTACCTAAGATTTTCAAGAGGTGTTGCACAAATAAATTTTTTGGCTAACTAAAGTTAAACCGTAAAAAATGTAAGTAGCAAAAAAATTTATTGGGGGCTTGCACATACAAAAAAACGACAATTTTGAATTTTTTTTTCACTTCGTGACCTAAAATCGGGTGTAGCCCGTGCCACACCCGACACACATGTAAGTCCGTCCATGCAATTAGGCACAAGTTTTATGTTTCTCAATCATTTTCCTTTTTTTAATAAGAGCACGGCTGTTACTCTTAATTTGAAGTACCTAAATATTAACTTCAAAAAGATGAGCATTTTGATAAGTTAGAATAGTAACGTTATGCATATACGATATTGAGTAGAAATTTATTGTGATAGGAAACGATCTCAATTTGTGTGATATGTATTGGCATTAGAATTTCGACAACATGTAGAATTATGTTAACAGCTCTCGGTACCCAGCGTTTTCGCTGGTGTGTTCTCGGAAAACGCAACCGGACAGCCCCAAGAGGGTACCGTGGCTCGCGTTTTCGAGTTCTAAGCCGTCGTGACCAGCCCAAATGGTCCCGGAAAACGCAATCGGACGGCGCCACCACGGTACCGTAGCTCGCGTTTTCGGTCGCGTTTTCCCGTAGTTTGGAGGCGTTGGTTTTATCTTTTTATGAAAACAATTTTGTAACTGAATTTGTAATTCATAAACTAAACAAATCCTCTTACATGTTTATGTATGTCTGTCGCATATTCAACCTGTGATCAAAGCGATGGTGAAGAACGATGATGAAGGAAGGCCGCGATGTATGTTTAGTTTGCAGGTTTTAGGGAAGAAAGTGATAAAGTGATAAAAAGGAGATGGTCTTATCTTGTAGGGTTGACTTGGAGTATATAAATAGTACATAGTAACNTGTGTGTGTGTGTGTGGGGCTCAAAGGTGCACGACGGCGCGAGAAACTGGTGTTATAAGAGGGAGGAGGATTTTGGTGTTATGGTGAATTCTAAAGTTATGAGAAAATGTGCTGATGTGGCAGCACTTTTTCTCACGACACCAACGGGACAACACGAGGATACCCAATGCTCTAAAGATGTAGCTAGAGACCAACTGACACATTTCACAATTTTTAATGACTCGTAAGTCTTGTCTTTGTTTTAAAATAAGTGTCGACTTTCAAAAAAAACTACGTAAGTTTTAAAAAGTTTTTTAACTGCAGTCTCTATCAATTAAATATCATCTATACCAAGGTTATAAATAGCGTGAAGCAAGGCGTAGCGGCATAGCCAAGCCTCAAGCTTTAGCGTGAGGCGTCGCGTCATAGCGTTTTTAAGGCGTGATTCAAAGCGGCAAAAAATATTTATAGAGTTGTCAATATTAGTTGGCTAATAGACTTAAAACTCAGTTATGGATTTACTAAGCCCGAATAAATACTTGTAAATAAGCTCAAAGTCCGATAAATCTCTTTAAAAAAATTTAAAAAATATTAAAAGCTTCAAAAAAGGCGCCACGCCTTGCGCTATAGCGCGCTTTATCACGCCTTATCACGCTTTTTTGCACGCTACGCCTAGAGACGACGCCTTGGCATGTTTCGTACCGTGGAGGCCATGCCGCACGCTATGGTGCCGCTATAGCGCCGCTATAGGCGCTATAGCACGCTATTTATAGATATTTAATCTCATTTCAGTTGGTTGAAATAGCATTATAGACAGGGACGGACCCAGGATTTTTGAGAGGGTGTTGCACAAAATTTTTTTTTTTATGGCCATGAGTACTAAAGTTACCCGATAAAGAATTTATTAGGTAAAATTGGGTGTTGCACGAGCCCAGAAAAGATACATTTTATAAAAAATTTACACTTCGTAACCTAAAATTGGGTGTGGCCCGTGCCACACCCGGCTCCCATGTAGGTCCGTCCATGATTATAGATATTTAATATGGGACTAACATACCAAGTTACCAATGTATACGTATAATTATATCTCTTCCAATCGCTATTTGGATAAATTGCTTGTTGATGATTTCTAGAATTTACAGTCATGCTTTACATCAGTTTTGTTGGTCTAATCAAGTTAGTGTAAGTTAATAACGAGGATGTTTACCCGCGCGTTGTCGCGGGGGTCTGTATACGATCGTATTGCACATAGTATCTTCATATCATAAGTTGTTAACGGAAGTTAGTGTTATAAAACAGGAATGAAATGGGTCACTTCATTTCTGACTATGTTGTGCTAATAGTAAAGAAAAAAATATCCAAAGCATCAGCAAAAGAAAACATCTAAAGGTGTTGCTAATATCACTTTAAAGTATGAACAATATACCCAATTGACAGATTTTATTATCTTGTCTTATAAGCTTTAAGGAAATGCAATAAGCAAAGAGTTTATAAGCAAACCGTAACGTTATATTAAAGTATAATAACCATATTATTTGCGGCTCATATACAATTTACATATCATAAAGCTAAAGAACCTATGAACATTTTAAAACAATGCATCTAATCTTTTCTTAGGCAGCATTTAAACGCATCATTTGTGTTGTGGCCTGAAACAGATGGTTGTTCAGTTGGAGGCAATCACTGAAGATTCGTCGTAGTATCAATCATAAACTCCTTGCAAAACCGAGCAATGAACGCTAAAGGATCCTTCTGATTCTCATTGGCTCTGTTGATTATCTGCATGTGAATAAGTCAATATTAGCATGTCTAAATTATAAATTAGTACTGTACTGCACATAAAGATCCATAAACCAATAATTCTTTCTAACTCATTTCACAATATAAGCTTCTTCAAACCAAATACATCGTGTTGACTCTAAGAAGAAAAAAGAAGATAAACCAACCTGATTTACCAACATTGTATTGAGCCTAGTTTCTTTATATTTCTTTTCTGACAATTCATCCATGAAGACAGTCGGAGCAGCTGAACCGAGAGTCGACCACATTAAGCCGACTTTGTTGGTTTCTTCCGACCCTTAACATGTGTAACAACCGTCCATCCTCCTTTCGTTGCATCTTTTTCCCTGTCTTTTTTTTCCCTGCACATCTGATATAGTTAACTCCGTGAAAAGGAGAGTTTTTGTAAGACAACACAAAACAAAGCAGTAGAACTTACCAAGCAAGTGTTGATTTCTGTACATCATGTGATGAACCTGCAAATTAGAACCAAGGAGGTTAGTAAACAGAACTGAGCCGTTATATGATTCAGTCAAAACGACTTGAGATGACGCCTCATTAGGCCATGAGTATGCTTAGATAGCCATACCAATTGCACCTTCTGCGAAACACCGCAACACTTAACTGTTATAAACTTATATATTGTTTGAAAATGGATTTAAGGTGGTGTTTAGGATTTTATATTAATTTAACTTTTATGCTTCTTTCCTTATTTATAAGTCTATATATCCAAAGTCCTGTCAATATTTTTTCATTATGCCCTATCTACTCGCTTTTTACCCGTTTGACTTTATATGGGCCTAACAATAACAACAACGACATACGCAACCCGCCGGACCATGGTGACTTTATATGAGTCTAGATGTAATAAAAATGCTATGTTCAGCTAAAACATGATATTTAGAACAACAAATGGTAAAGAACAAAAGGCAATGTTCACCTTCACTTGACTAAAACAGTTGGTCCTTCACCAGACGGCGTGCAATGCAGGGCTATCTGGTTTGTGTGGTCCTGCGAATTCATGCGCTGCCTGACATTACGCATGCCTCGCCCACTTGGCTGCCGAACTCTGCTGTTGTGGCTGAGGAGATGTATCTGCATAAAGGAAATATGCTTATTAATAACAGTCTTCATAAAAGATACATCCTTAAGAAAAGGTTATTTACTTAAAATCAGAAATGATAAATAAGAAAACTCTATCTTTACCTTCATTTGACAAAGCACTTGGTCCTTCAACAGAGGTGCGTACAATGCAAGCCTCACTGTCTTGTGTGATTTCTGGATTCACATGGCGCCTCACATTACGCGTGCGGGTTCGAGTGTCGCGGGAAAGCCCTTCACTACTCTACTGTTTTGACTGAATAGATGTGCCTGCATAAAGTGAATGGCCACATTAATAAGGGTGTCAATCAAAGATACATTCATAAAAAAAGGCTGTTTATTTAGATTGACAACTACTAAGTAATAAAGGTTAATGTTTACCCTCATTTGACATAAGAGTTGGTTGTTCAACGGAGGCATGTATTCGTTGTTTACCATTACGCGTGGGCGTTTGAGCGGCTTGGCAAAATACTTCCTGAGTCTGCTGCCCTGCTGTTGCTGCCCTCTTACGTTTAGAACCTTCTGTAGCAGCAGCGCTATTAGTTGTTGACCGGTGATAATGGCAAACGAAGATGGCAGGCTCTGATCACGCAGAACAGAATGTGGCTCGTCCCCAATCTGTTACAACAGATGCAAGCGGGTCATGTACCACACCCTCAACATCGCAAACAGCGTCACATACAACTAATAATTGGGGTGTTTGTTTAAGCTTATTTGCCGGCTTATAAGCTTACCTTTAAAGAAGCATAACCTGGGAAACGATAATTAACTGCAAAGCCACAACCGGCAGTCACAAATCTACATCAACAAACGCCATTTCACTAAACCTGCGTAAGCAAAAATACATATTTAGCTTATATCATTTTCAAAAAAACCTTTGTAAGAAATGCTATCCTAATACTCTCAAAAACTATAGTAAATTTTCAAAAAAAAACTTTCAACTTAAGCTCAAATATTACCAAGTGGGAATGAACAAATATTACCGCATTTTCACAGGCCTACATTATTATTACCTAAAGAAATCCTTACCACTGTTCCTTTTCTTCGCATCATCCATCTTAACATAATTAATGATTTCCTGAAATGAGAAACCATTAAGCACCATTATCAGTTGTATTATATGAAATTACAACAGAAAAGCCAGCTTACCATTCCTTCTTTCTAATATTTTCCTCTTTTCATGCTAGCCCTTTAAAAAGAATGTGTTCTGGCCTCTATCATAACCCCAAATCATGAAACACCCTTTCAATAACAAAAAAATTCAATTAACCGACAGAAGCAACAAAGTGGACAAAAAAACACAATCTTTATCGCATATGCAAACCAAAAGCATAACCTTTATCGCACGTAGAAACGGTACCAAAATCCAACCATGGTTGCAATAACTATTCGGGTCATGTTGCACTGGCCGTCACACATACGTACATGCGTTCACATCTTGAAGAATACATTCATGTACCAAAAGTGGATGATCATCACGCAATGGCTCAGGCGTGTGAATATAGTAGCAAAGGCGGATGGCAGGCATGGCTGCAACCACCACTCGGGTAAGGTTGCCCTGCCAAGAGAACGACGCTGCCAAAGTAATCATGGTGAAATAAGCCAGGTTTGCAAATATAGCAGCAAAACCGAGCACCGGCCATGGCTGCAGCCACCAATCGGGTAAGGTTGCCCTGCCAAGATACCGGTGCTTTTAAATCACGGTCATAAAAGTTGCAAACACGGATAATTATTATCATTGCCTGTATGTATGTGTTGGGCATTAAATAGGTGAAACACCAACAGGCCAATATCAGCCTAAAATAATATCCGAAACGCGTACCACAGAATGTGAATATTTCCGCACCATATATCTGCAGGCAAGTGATAATGACAATCAAAAAGAAGGCATCAAAAGGTTAAGCAGATTTTTGTTGAATAAAAGTTTACTAAGGCCTTTTAGAAAGTTAAAAAAAATATAAACCACTTCAATTAACACCAAACATCAAACTACAAAGAATCATAACCCATTTCAATTAACCCTAAAAATCAGCTACTATCACCTTTAAAATTTATTAAAAGAAGTCATGTCTATTTCGCCTTTCATCCAAGCATATTAAATGACACCAATCTAACCATATTAAATGAGATCAAATAATCTTAACCTAGTTGCATACACAGAAACATTATAACA
>LBNU01005811.1:0-12415 GCA_014162995.1 Artemisia annua | reverse complement strand
TATGTAAATGAATGAATTCAATGATACAGTCCCTTACAATTACAAAAATCCCTCAAATTTGAGAAGGGACATGCTACAAGAAATTTCTAACTATAAGTTAACCTAAGACGCACATAACCTAACTCTCCTAACTAACAATTCAACTACCCGTAACTGACAGAAGCAGCAGAAGATGCTTAGCACCTACAAAACCGCCCACTAAGTGGCTTTTGTTGTGGAGACTTTCAAGAACCCGGCACCCACGCCAAAGAATCATAGGCAAAACTTTGATACTGTTCTTTCTAGTTGCAACAACTCATTTTACTAGCAAAACTTTCTCAATGGCTTCCAGCAGGAAATATCTGAACTAACACTATAGTATTTTGACTTCAGCATGAGCTCCAAACTGCAAACATATACAGAGCCAACGCGTGAATCCCATTATAACTTCGCTATGAAAGCAAGCTTGATGGTGATGCTGCCAAAAAGAAAAAAGATTGTGTAACTGAAACACTTGGTCACTGAGGTTTCTGATAAGACCTATATTGGAACAAACATGAACTTTAGAGATATATTAAAACTTAAGAAGTAATAAGAAACTAACGCATACCAGATACAGAAACTGGACTATGCTGAAAGATGATGGAATCCTTGAGGCAGGATAGAAGTTTCTTTTTCACACTGCATGGAGAAGAAAAACCTTGATTAGGAAACAAAACCCCAATGTTTCACGAGCATAATTAGTTGTACTAAAGACAAGTGCATCCAGAGACATCCTCGAGGATGGGCAAGGTCCAGGGACCCAAAATTTTCAGGGGCCCCAAGTCCCGATAACAACGATATACATGTGTACACATATTTTTCACAAAGAAAATAGCAATTAGCTGAGAAAATATCTTAAATGAGTCATATATGTTGAACGTTTAAATAGCTAATGTGCATTAAATCTTGTCAAACATGACACTTTATATATAACATCAATTTTTGAGGGCCTCATTATGAATTTTCGCCCAGGGCCCCCAAAAACTCGGGGACGGCCCTGAGTGCATCTAATAGGGATATGCCAAACAAAGACAAAGAAAGTGAACATATTTAATTTGCGTCATGAATCTCATCAATCAACTAGCATACGTAAATGAGCTACTTAAAAAAAGAGCTGATTGAGTCCATGATATTATAATTTGGGTCGTAATAAGTTGATTATAGGTTATATAGCCAAATCGGTTGATAGTTTGGTATCATGATCCACCAGGTCAATCATCCTAACCATTTTTTATCCCCGGCCAATTTGACCATATCTTCAACAAATACCCATTACACATTATAACCAAATCATCCAACAACGCCTATCCATTTTCCGCATCTGCTAACTGATTTTTTTAAAAGCCTGCAATTGATATGTGACACCTTACCATGGAAGTTCCTGTACTGTTCCATGCGATGAAATACAGGCATAGTACTAAACAAAGTACACACATGACAGAAAGGTGAATGGTCCACATCTAAGGATGTAACTAGGTTAGGAAATTTCAAACATAAAAGGATAAAAGGGCAATGGTACTTCAGCACGAACCAAGCAGCTAACCTTAACTTGAATTTGGAAGAAAAAGACATTATATAGCTTTGTTGTAAACTTGTAATCTACCAAATATCAGCATGACTAAATATTTAAGTAAATCATTCACAATAAGTATTCCAGCTCTCGGGGAGATGGATAGGCTAACACCTATGGTTGAATCCTACACTAGTCTACAACGTTCAGCACTAAGCCACTAAGGCACAATGGAATGGCTAACTACCTAGCTCGAATCATCATATTGGTCAACAATGTCCAGGACTATACGTATATACACACATTTATATTTATATACATTCATAAGTAACAGAAAACTCACTTCATAATCAATGATATTCAAGGAGCCTCTTTAAGTGTACCAGATGAAATCCGTGGCTGTGAGACAAAGAGACGGAGATGTACAACTCTATCAGTATACTCGCAAAAGATATCCATAAGTTCATGAAAGCTCAAAAGTTGATCAAATTCACTTCTTAACTAAAACATGATGACAAGTTTATCATACCTTAGTTCAGCGCTGAAGAAGGCGTGATCCACATTTAGAGATTTGTGTGAACCCAATCTGTTAAAATCACGAACCTGGATCAGGAACTGAGTATCACGATACCCATGTGTACCGAGCTGTAAGCAACAAGAAGCTTCTCACTTTTTGTATCAAAACCATGAATCCTAAACACTATTCACTTATTCCATTCATAAGTTGCCTTCCAACCATCTCGCTTTGCAGTTCCTCGGCTTCTCTTGTATTACCAAGCTCATAATACTTCTTCACAAGACACCCATAAATAATATCATCAGGATGAACACCATTTGTGATCATCTCGTTAAAAAAGTTTCTTGCTTCGACGATTCGACCACATCTACAAAGCCCACAAATCAAAGACGTATAGGCTAAAAGATCAAACTTCATACCACTTTCCACCATTCTATCCCTTAAATCCAAAGCTTCTTCTACATTCCCATTTTTAAAGTTACCATCAATCAAACATGTATAAGCAGTTATATCTGGAACAAACCCCTTTCCCACCATTTCATCAAAAAGTTTCACAGCCAGTTCTATTTTATCATTTTTACAAAGCCCGTCAATAAGAGCTGTATAAACAACGATATTAGGCTCCAACCCAACACTTGGCATTTTATAAAAATGGTCTAATGCCTCTTGGACATTTCCAAGTTTACACAAACCATCAATTAAAACACTGTATGTCACAACTGATGGGCTCATATCTATATCAATCATTACTTGAAGCGTTTTAAGAGCTTCTTTTGGTTGCCCAGATTTAAAATATGCATCCATGATCGTCGTGTACAACACAAAATTTGCATCAGTACCACATTTCTTCATTTCCCTAAGTACAACTTTAGCATCTTCAAACTTTTTATCATTGCACAGTCTTAAGACGAGAGTACTATATAGCAATAAGTCTGGTTTGATGTTTTTGGCTTCCATTTGTTCCCAAATATCCATAGCTTTACTTATATTTTTAGATTTTATATACCCGTGAAAAAGAGTCGTGTAGCTTTTTACGTTAGGTGATGATATACCTGTTTTTAGCATTTCATTAAAAAATTCCTCGGCTTCCTTCATTTTACCTTCTTTAGTAAGCCCATCAAGTAACGCTGTACAGGTAACTGTATTAACCGTAACACCTGCCTCAGACATCTCCTTGATCAACTTCACAGCCTCCTCAATCTTACCCGCTTTACAATTTGCATCAACTAAAGAAGTATATGTAAATTCATTGGGAAAAAGACCAACCCGTCTCATATCCATGAAAAACTTGATTGCCTCTTGCATCATTCCTTCTTTACAAAAAGCATCGATAAAAGTACTGTAAGTTACAACATTCGGTTTCAACCCACTTTTCTTCATATAATGAAGAAACTCAAATGCTTGCGGCATTTTCCCAAACTTACAGAAACAATTTATCAACGCGTTGTATGTGATCACATCTGGCAAGCAACCGGCTTTATTCATATCATTATATATACACATTGATTCAGCTAACTGCCCAAGCTTACCATACCCATCAATAAGTGAATTATAAGTAACAATATCTGGTGTAATGCCCAACACTTTCATATCAGCGTAAAGCTTTCGTGCACCTTCCATATCACCTTCTTTACACAAATAATCAATCATAATATTGTAAGTAAATACAGACGGCTTAATACCAGCTCCAATCATTTCCTTAAAAAACTTCTTAGAAAACTCTCCTTTACCCGTTTTAGTCAATCTGCCCAAAAACGAATTGCACGAACGAGGTTTAGGCAAAACCTTAAACGTCCTCATCCTCAAAAAACACTCATTCGCTTCCTCAAATTTCCCTAATTCCACCAACACATTAAACAGCGTGTCAAACACACCCCACCCAAAACGACAAGTATTCCTCGTCGACCACATTACATCAAACACATCACAACCAGGCAAACCAATACCCGAACTAACAAAATCCCTTAAAACACAATGTGCATCGCTATAAAACCTATGAAAAAACAAAACATGAACAAGTATACAATACCCTTCACTAGTATGACAAAACCCGGGCCTCATTTCCGCCCATCTAAAAAACTTCAAACCTAATAAAGGCTCATCTTTTAACTCCAACAAAGCCCTGGAAACCCAAACGGGCGCTAAAACCGAATCAAACAATCTCCTAATCCTAAAATCATCCCATTTCTCATTCTTAACAATATCACAAAAAGATTCCCTATCAATACCCATTTCGTCACAGTTGACTTTACTCGAATACGGATAGCGAAACAAACACAAGAAACTAGTGACATAAAATAAAAATGTATATGATGATGATGATGGGGTTGATGATAAAGAGCAGTTATATAATAAAGATTGTGACTTTAATGTTTTTGAGGTTAGTAATGAGCTTACATGGTAATTTGAGTGTATGGGTTTTGATGTTCTTGTTTTTCTTGACATGATTAAAAGGTTGTTTCTAAGAAAGATGAACATTTCTGAGGGGATTAAAAGATAGTGCTTCCATTCATTTCTGGTTTTTGAGCTTATGATTGATTTGGGGTTTAAGTTGGCTCAGGTGTTGTGATAGTGAAGATGGTGTTAGGGTTTAGTCACCAAGGGTTCAACAAGACAAGCGGCAAACATCATTGACCAGTGGGGGACTTGTAATGTGGGTCGGGTTTTACCCGTTTTTTAACTAGGGTTCCTGGGCTCGTTGCTAAAAGTGACCCATATAAGGTTGTCCAGCCGAATGGCCTCGGTGCAAGTACCCTGTAATTAAAATTTATGATAATCG
This sequence comes from Artemisia annua, assembly GCA_014162995.1. NCBI lineage: Eukaryota > Viridiplantae > Streptophyta > Magnoliopsida > Asterales > Asteraceae > Artemisia > Artemisia annua. The sequence goes on along the minus strand of LBNU01005811.1, from coordinate 7,588 downwards.
ATTGTTTTATGTTTTTAAGTATCAAATAATTTGATTATCTTCAAATAATCATTTTTATACTTTAGGGAATATAAACATAATACTTGCGCAAAGCGGCAGAAACTAGATAGTTTAAAACAGTTTTTGATTTTCTTAAGATTTGGTATTGATGGTTGACGATTTTTGGCAATTGTCAACTATTTTAAGTGGTGCATAAAAGATTGGAAAAACTGGATATTTTAGAGAGGTGAAAAATGTGATTTTCACATATTTTGAGAGAAAAGTAATATTTTTTTTGTTTCATCACTGCTTTTGATATAGTATATATTTACTTTTAAGTTCTATACGGGGCATTATAATTAAGTTAAGCATAGGAGTACAAATTTATAAATCTGAAGAGTTGTATAAAATACGATTAAATTATAAGATAGTAAACTTAAGATTAATTCAACGACCTTGATTATGAATTTGACTCATGATTAATTTGATAATTATAAAATTGAATACTCCATCAATATTGAGATGGATGTTACAAAGTTGTGTTTTTTCAGCAATATTAAGATCATGACATAAATAGTAAGTGTGTAAATTAAATTTTTTTAAGATTAGTATAAAAAGTAGGTCTTAAATACTTTATAGTAAAGATGTAAGATAATCGATAAAAATTTCGCTTAGGAACATCGCTCAAGATGCAATCTTTTAAATAAGTGTCGCATATAATACAAAAACAGACCTTGGATTAAGGTTGTCTGTCAAGAAACGTTTTGAAAATACTCTCTCTTTGGATTCCCTATAGTGTTTTTATTGGTTTGGCAACTAGAATATGAAAATGTGTACTTGGTATGTAAACAGGGACGGAACCAGTACACAAAACGACCAGGTGCACTTAGAATAAACTAAACAATACTACAAACACAAGTTTTAGGGACCTGGTGCATTTAAAAAAAATCGAGGTTTTTTAACAAAATTAATACTATGCAACAAAAATCCATGGGTGTCCCGGGACCCCCCGGGACACCCCCTGGTTCCGTCACTGTATGTAAAGAGAGTTAGCAAGGGTTCGTGGTTCAAATCGTTGGTCATGTGGTAAATTAATTTAGGTCGTGGTTTATATTTGGGGTATTGTCGTTCATGATGTTCATTATGCAAGATGTTGGTCATGTTTGTGGTTTTAGCTATTCACGTCGTGGTCTTTAGTGGTTAGTGGTAAGGTCTATAATGATTGTGGTTCATAATGTTCCTAGTTCAAGTCTTCATTCATAGGGTTTATGTTGTGAGTTGGTAAGGGCCATCTCAACAGGAGTAAAAGGTTCACGGTTTGGCAATGCCATAGTCGTTGTAGCTTTAGCTTGGTGGTCTTACAATCAAATGTATTTTCATTATAATCATATATACTATAGTTGTTAAGATCCCGATCTTGATCTTAGGATCTTACAATTTTACGATTCTACAAAACAAAAACGATCTGATCCTATGTAGGATCTTAACAAGCTTAAGATCTTATAAGATCTCGATCTTGACCATAGGATCTTAAGATCTACTCCGATGCGATCTTATTTTTCTCGAACCGCAAACTAAAAAACTACAAATTTATGGTTTATGTTTTATATAATTTAAAAAACAATATGTGATTCTTCTTAAACATTCCATATTCATAATTTAGGACAACATTTCCATGAAACTTATATAATTTAATGTTTATGAATTATGATATATAATAATTTGTAGATTTCAATAATATTACAAAGATCATTAAAAAATGGCATTATATTAGGATCTTAGGATCCCGATCCGATCTTACGATCACGATCTTGCAAAGACGAAAACGATCCTAGGTAGGATCCCGATCTTAAAAACCTCTATACATCTCACCGTATCATAACTTAAAGTGATTGAATAGCTGAAAACGTTTGGTTGAGGCTCCGNCCGTGCCCTAGACTTCCTTTTTTTTGTCTCGGCCTCCTTCCCAAGTATCAAAATACTTCTCGGCTTCCAAGTTCTTGTTATCACAAAAGTTCCCAAGATACTTTCGGTATCTTCAACAAAACAAGTCGTTGTTTTGTTTCTTCCTTCTAATACTAACTCCGTAGTATGTCTTTCAAACAAGGTTAATGATTCCCTTGTTGCCTTCGTTGCTTGCTTCTTCCTCAAACGCTTTCCCACAATACTCGGTTTCACTTCTGTTCCACACCGTACGTCCCAACAAATCAATACCCTCGGTATCTTTCCCAAACAAATGATCAGTTTGTTTCCCGTTGTTGTTGTTGTATTGCTAGCGTGCGCCCCACAATCTTTGATTGTTTCCTGTGTCTTTGTCTTCTCCTCGGTACCGTATACAAAACAAGCAATCCTTTTTCTTTTTTCTGTCCAACGCGTTGCCTAACTAGTCTTGCAACCGTGGGTCTTTCTTTGACGTCTTTTCCTTCCAAACTGCCACGTCCTAATTGTTGGCAGTGGGTCTCTATATCTTCCAATTTGTTGCGTCACAAAGTGCAACAAAGGGTCTTCCTTGGTTTGTTTCTGTTCGGTATTAACCACAACAAGTTTCTGGAAACTTGTTTGATTTTCTCCTGGTTTGTTTGATTTTCTCCTGGTTCTATTCTTTCTGCCGTATATAGCGAACAAACAAACACAACCAAAACGGTCACCACTTCGTTTGGTGTCCACTTCTCGCTTGCAATTTCCCACAAGTATGGATGCGCCTTCCTTCCTTGCGTTCTAGTTATCCAGGCAACGTATGGTTTTGTAACACGTTGCGTTCTTCTATTTCTGAAACAAGTTTCTGCGTTTGTTTCTTTGTTTGGTTCTTTTGTTCTCGTTGTTGTTTTCTGGTTTCGAATTGTGTAACGAGTATGGCTCTTGATGCCAAATGTTAGTCCCAATGAGAGTCGATATATGAAATTGCAAGTATGCTATAAACTGAATAACTTTTATTATCGGTTCTTAAAACTTGTAATCGATACATGTACATGTCTATATATACTAAACCAATGGTCATGAAGAAACCATGGTGTCTGTTCGTTGGGTTCTTTCCCAAACGACACACCCTTTCATTTTTAGGGTTAAATTCATTTAACTAACTTAACTAACAATTCGGTTAATAAGTTCTATATTGTCGACTTTGGTCCTTCGTCTTTGTAAGAAGCAATAAAACGAGATTATTGGTTTTCATAGATCCAAAAGTTGACAGACTTTTAGATGGATCAAAGGGACAAACGAGGTGGAAAACAACCTGGCTTAAAACGGCAGCAACTTTTACTCCGCTAAGAGTTGAAGGGCCAACTAGCCTACTTTAAATGGATGGAAAGCCTGCAATGGGCCCATTGTTGTGACACACAGTCATAGGTTGTTTTCCACAAGGAGCCCAATGTTGTGAAATATAGCCATAGCCAACCCTGGACGTCCCGTTTATCAGACGTGTGTGTCAACCCATAAAATGTCCGAAAATCATTTAAATCCCACCCTTTTCTACTTTCGTGTCTTTCGGTCATATGTTTTACAACGTGATAGCAATAACGATACCTAGTCATTATTTATATATTATGTTAATCATAACAATTGATTAACTATAATATTTACTAATAATATTATCATTATATTGGAGTTAGTTCAGCTCCCTTTAATGTTTATATATGTCTTTCCTATAATCTTTAATACTTTGTAATAATAATATTAATCAAAAAGGTTAAATAACTATATTACTTACTAATATGATTATCATTATATAAGCAAATAGAGCGCCTTGCCTTCGCAATATCGAAGGAGAGGCGTAGTCAATGTTTGCCATACAACCATCCCATCGCCACTTTGGGGAGAATTCAACTCCCTTTACTGTTTATGTAAAGGAATGAAGTATGATTCATATAGTATAGCCAGAGATAGCCTAAGGCAAAATAATTTGTTAGTACTTGTTAGTACCATCATCGTTTTTATACTTCATAGTTTCCGAGTCTCAAAATCAACCAGTTAGTACACATACTTTTTGGCCAAAAGTTTCTCTTGGGAAATTATACCATGGATCAACCGTCTTGTAAGTCTTATATACCCATGGGTTTACTATTTTTGTTTTTACGTGAATGGCAAGGATACCTTCCCCACTCTACACCCTTTTTACACCTGTTTTCCCAGAATTTGATCTTACAACCGCCTGGTTGATGTGCCACCTAGATATTGTTGGGCTACATTGATATGAAGGTCTATTTAGCTTTCTTCCAAAATATAACCGGCTTCAATCTCACATGTCTGGAAACCAGCCCTTCTGGTTTTTGACCATATACAGCATTAGAACTTGCATGGACAGAAGCCCTTTCATATGTTTTGACATTAGAAACCACCATCAAAAAGAATAGAGCATTGTTCTGAATCCAACCCTAGGATGATGTATCCTAATTAACAACAAGAAAATGGGCCTCACTAACTACATGTTGTTGGTTTATGCCCCTTAATGACGTGTGTGCGAGTACTCGCAGATATCGTATATGCGACAAGTTGATATATATGAGAGTGTGTGCGAGTACTCGCAGATATCGTATATGCGACAAGTTGATATATATGAGACTGCATCCTACGGTTCAAGTAGTAGCAATGGTTTAATTTGCAACATATATCATGTCAGTAACCTTCTTATGTCGATCGAGATAGGGAATAGTTCTTTTATGCATGGAATTGAAGTGAACAGAGACAATAGCGTAGCTTCTTCTCCTACATTAACCATCTATTGATAGACACTTGCTCTGTTATAAAAATATAGACAATCATCTAAAGCGACAGTGTATTATGGTTATTTTACCGGGGTGAATTAACCCTTTTACCTAAAAAAGACAGTGTATTATGGTCGCTTCTAAAAAGATTGAGATAATCATCACTAAAATGACTGTAACCCTGTTAGTAGGACAATCATATAACATGATGTCTTATGGGCTCAAATTCTCTGTCCAAAGTTGGTAGAACAAGCATCCAAAGCGACAATGTATACAAGCTAGTATATAATACACTGACTGTAACCCTGTTTGATGCAGACACAGTTGATGATGGAGTACGTATCAACCATCCAAGAGAAGGTATGCTTCTCTTTTTATTTTTTAGTGTAGATCGCCTATTATTAGTCTACTGTTCTGGACCCTAATAATAGCTAGGATCCACCACAGGACTATTGTTAAAATAACTATCAGCTTATTAGAGGTCGCATACTAATATTTGTATTCATACTGTTTCCCTTTGGGACTTGTATGTCTCAAGACTTGTTGCAAAATATTCTGGTCTAGGAAGATAGATAAAAACACCAGAAAATGAAATAGGCTTCATGAAAATTATGTTGATTTATCAGTTTCCTGCTGCAGAGAAAGGATTATTAGTCTGAACAAAGTCAGAAACCAAACTCGTCAGACCTATTTAACGTTAGTTTTCACATGGTGGGAACTTACATTCCTTTATGCTGCTTCCTGCATTTCCAAGTAGGTGAAAAACATTAGAATGTGTATTTTGTAAGTTATTATGTGGCGGAAGACTTACTTTCTCGCTCTTATTATTAGGCTTCAAGCATTCAGGCCTGAAATATAAATGTAAGTTGAACCCTACACGGTTTAGCTGCAACGATGAGTTAGTTATGCATAGGAAAAAGGAACTAAGACAGTTCATGGTCATAATTTGAAAAGACGTAGAGGCAAATTTATCTGGTTAATTGCAAGGTTGTTGTGATGATACACTTCATTGTTTCATCAAGACCATACTCTCCCTTTATCCTGTTGAGAAAAATAGCAGCTAGTATTAATAACTTGAATAAGCACAATATGAATATAGTTTTCTTCTTATATTTTTTACAGGAGAAGACGTTAAGTGAGGATAAGGAAGAACTGCAAAAGCAGGTAAGTTTTTTACTTTTTTTTTTCTACATATTTCATTTAAGAAGTATAAAGATCTACTAAAATGTAAATACGCTCTTTTAAGTGTCATGGATTGAGAAAAAACTCTTGCTTGTTTGCTTATTAATTTCTAGCCAAAATGCCTTCAATTTATCCACAATCCCCTTTAAGGTGGCTATTTAAACAGCTTAGAAAATTAAACAATATCCCAAAAATCCCAAACGCCTTTCTTGATAGTTAGAGATTCTACTGGCTAAATCTTACTGTTTTCCAGGTCTATCATCATTTAAAATCTTATAAACATAGACAAGATATTGAGCAGAAACAATCTAGTCCTGAAATCTTTCTGCTTGCCATGTCTAATATTTAAAGACTTCCAACATTAAAAAAACTGGCATCATCAGATCTTTCCTTTACTATATATTTGTGTGTACATTCCTTTAATTTCTTATGGTTCATTTTCAAGTTGTCTTTCATGCATTTGGTTGTCTAGATAGCAAGATTGCAAGTTACTTTAGATCTAGATTTCTATATATGTCTATATGTAGTTTGAACTAAACCTTGAATGAAATATAAGATCTAGTTAGATCTATGACTTACAGGTTCTCACTTTCAAGTTCCCTTTATAAGTAGTTCAAAACATTAGATCTATATATCTAGATGCTGTTTAAACTTTAAACTGAAGCTGGAATGAAATAAGAAAAATTGGGCACAAAACTGAGTCAAATCTATGACTTACAGGTTGCAGTAGCAAAGCAAAATGATGGTGATGATGGTGGTGGAGGTCTCAACAACCTTGCAACTAACCAGGAAAATTCACCCCAACCTCTTGTTACACTTCCTCTCTTCAATGGCTAGATCTGCTCCAAAACAACACATTTCTACCTTGAAGTCAGATCTTATTTACATGAAACTGAAGCTTCAAAGCAAGCAGCCAATAAACCAATGCAAGCTATTGGTTTCTTGACTCTTTACTACAGATTCTTAACTGTACCATTGTTTATTTGTAATACAAGCTAATACATTATTTGTTATTCTTTTGCATTACAAGATATGATTTTATGCTTATGAATCTGAACCAAGAGAACTCATCTGCATTTTTGTTTATGCAGATGTTATCCTCTTAGTTGTGTGTGTGCTTTGTGGCCTTGTGGTTAAATAGGCCAAATGGAATAATATATGGGTGTAATCAAAGAGCTTCACCCAGAAGAAAGGGTGATTTAATTTGCATTACTTATTGGTTCATTTTAAGCCGTTAAAGTAATCTTGTTGGCGGTGACATATTATTGTAGCTAGTGTAAAATGTGTGCACTCTTTGGTTATTGGTCAATGTAACCTGTTGCAATATTTTGTTTAGCCAATTAATAAAGTTGTCTCATGCACCTTTCTTTTGGTGACATGTGTTAGAATTTTATAATCATGACTATCATATATAATTACTAATATCAAGTAGCACAAGATGCGGAAGCGTAGGATCAAGTATAACAAAATAAAAGTTAACTAAAACATAAATAGTAAACGTACCTCAAGCAATTCTTGATTGGGAATGAACAATAGATGAACCCTAATTAGGGTTTATGTAGATCTATGAATAACCCCTTACCTTTTTGTTATTTCTTCATCTTGATCTCTTGAAACAAACCCAATAGTGGTGTTGTTACCTCGTTCTGGTGGTAACACACAAATTCGAACGGCGTATTTACAGGTTTTGCAAGGAGAAACTACACAAGCATTGTTTTGGCGAGGAC
>LBNU01005805.1:0-32383 GCA_014162995.1 Artemisia annua | reverse complement strand
CGTCAACCTTCCTTGTTCCGCTACTCCAGGCTCCCGAGCACCTACTCGAGAGTTTTCTTCCACTATGCAACAAACTCCCTTGGTGCGGAGAAACCTTACACAACTTTCGCTTACACCGGGGGGCTTTAACGACACAGCTATGATGTCGGGTTCTAATTCCTAGCTAGAACCAATCTCAGCCGACTCTTCACAACTTCATCACTACTAGTACACACCACACCTTCTTCACTACTTCACACCACTTCACAACTTCTTCTTCTCTACACAACTTCTACTTCTCCTAAAACCAATGTTGCAAAAATCGTGAATCGGTACTGAGGCGGTCCGGGGCCGATTAGCGATTTTTTACCGATTAATCGGCCGATTTTTTTGACTCGGCCGATTTCCGTAGAATTCTCTCCAAGGTCCTGGGCCGATTACCGATTAATCGCCGATTAATCGGCCGATTCGGCCGATTTTTGCAACACTGCCTAAAACTACTTATTACAAACACAACACAACTACACAAATAATTTACTCAATGTACACAACTAATCTACAATACTTCTTAAACTTTGTTGTTGAAGGAGTATTCTTCTTTTGCACTTTGGATGAGGATGGATGAGAAGGGATTGAATCACTTGAAACAAGGATTAATAATCTAATGATCAAAGGGTTTTTAGAAGATGTTTAGAGAGATTTAGATCTGAAAATTTTCGTGCAAAAGGTGAGAAAAATACCAGGTTTGAGGTGGTATTTATAGGAGAAAATTTCTGACAGAGGAGCGTGGCCGGCCCCCTTAATTCATGGCCGGCCCCCTTAAAATTAAGGGGGCCGCCCAGCTGTAACGGCCAGTTTTTCTGTCTTTTAGTGGGGAAAGTTTATTTGGTGAAAAACTAACTGATTTTGGTTAAAAATTTGAATTCGTATATTTACTATGATTTAAACATTTTCTTTTATTACCAAAAGTGTTTTTCAAAAATATATAATATGTTTATATTATTAAATAAACTTTGTAATAATTAATTAAATACCCCTTTGATCATGAGATGTATTAAGCACTTGTTTATTCATACCTTAAGTGATTAAGTTGGATAAAATGATATAAACTAGCTTAATACTTGTTTACGTAGTAATCTTACGTTAAATGATTTTACATTTTGTGATCATCAAAACGTAGAGATATCGAAAAATATAAATAACGTTTTTATGCATTATTTATGTCAACACCGATTAACCGAGAACCGAACCGATGAACACCCCTAGTCAAATTGGTTTTCGGTCTGGTCCGGTTTTTGGACCATACTATAGAGGTTGCGCATGCACATGTTACGTTCGATTAGTCATACAGCACTGTTTGTGTAGAGGGTTAATGGCATATAATAACAACGTACTTTTCCATTTGTGCCATTATCAGATGTGAACTAAAAATATTACCACAATACCCATCGAACTTTGCATTTTTTTGCCGATATCAGCAACTTCATCATTTTTACTTTCAAAATTCACGTCATGTGACACACGTACATGTCATGCCCCTTTTTTTGTACCGTTAGGTTCCATGTCAGCCCTTAATACACACCGTTAGGTTGTATATGTTAGTGTTAGGGTTATATGTGTTTTGATTGGGGAAGACAACCTAACCGTGTGTATTAGGGGCTGACATGGAACCTAACGGTACAAAAAAAAAGGGCATGACATGTACTTGTGTCACATGACGTGAATTTTGAAAGTAAAAATGGTGAAGTTGCTGATATCGGCACAAAAATGCAAAGTTCGATGGGTATGGTGGTAATATTTTTAATTCATATCTGATAATGGCACAAATGGAAAAGTACGTTGTTATTATATGCAATTAACCCTTGTGTAGACAACAGTTTTACAAATGTTGCTAATAGCAGTATTTGAAAACCAACAATATACTTGCCATGCCAGAAGGTTAAATTTGTTTGATGCAGTCATTTTTTTATTATCGTTAACACAAAAGAAACCCAACGATACAAACCTATCATTTACACTGGAATAGACAAAAATGACAATAAATAAATAAATAAACACCTTTAATCTGCCTCGAGATCAAATCACAAAAACTAAAATTTTGGAGGTAACACAATCGAGAATGAGGTGGCAATAAACATCAATGGATTTTTAGCCACTGCATTATGATGAAACAAACATGGCGATAATTAGGAAAATCTATGTATCACAAAAGAACCCGTTGATAATTATAGAGAATAGCAAGTAACAGCACTGATTCATGTCAAATGAAACATAAAGTTAAAATTTCCAGTCCTCTATAAACTTTAGTAAATAGTTTTGTATAGTAAAAACCCTCGTAACTACATGCTTAATGCATATAAAAATGTAACCAATTAGTATACTTTGCAGAATAAGGCACCATTAGACGCATAAAGCAAAACAAATTTACCATAGCATAGTAATGCAGTCGTAACTCTGTCAGGATAGATGCTGATTAAATGCATTTCCGAGCCTTTCTGTTCTCCCCAAAAAAAGGTATTTCTATATTGGGACTGCCGACATCTTGTGCTCAAAACACACTGGCTCTCGATTAAAGAAACTAAATATCTCACAATTTGCAGTCACAATTCATTATCTCACAGCCTCAGGTGCAGAGTTGCAGTAAGGTGTATGCAAACAAACCAACTTTGTGGACATGAGGCAAATTGTGGCAAAACCAATACCCACCATGACACCAACCGTGCTTTTTCGTGTATCTAATCTCATTGCTCTTTTAAGCATGCTCCAAAAACAAGGAATCAACCCACCACAGGCAAACACCATCAAATGGTCTAAACCACTATAATCAATCCCAGCAAGTATGGCTCCAATAGCAGACATGGGACCCACAATCCCGATCAATCCAGACCCTGCTAATGACCCGTACCAGCTGTCTGTTGCTCCAAAAATGCAGCTTGCAACAGCAGCCCCACGAGTGAGTCCGTGAAGAGAAACAGGAAGAACCATGTGTCGACCAAACCCGTAAGCTTTTGGTGCAGCCACACCTAACGCGAGCCCTTCGGCTAGAGCATGTAGAGCCACAGTTAGACATGATAGTATTGAATGGAGGGTGGGTGCACTTACAGAGAAGCCGGTTGCGTCAGGTAAAGTGTTTGCTGAGATCTTTTTTTGAGTGACGAGTTTTGTGGCGTTGGAAGTTAAGATGTGTGTGAATGTGGACCCAGTTGCTAGAAGAAAAGTGAGTGTGAAGAATCCCATTTTGGCAGAGAATAGTAATTGAAGTGGTCGCCAGACACCAAGTACAAAGGCGATACCAGATGCAACACCAGTCAGAAGAGCATGTTGAAGATGGAAAGCGAGAGCAAAGGCAACAAGGATATTGCCACCCAGTAAGGGACCAAGACCAAAAAGTAACGATACCAGGAAGCCTGAAGCACCTTCTGAACTACATCCATGAAAATTTAGTCAAAAGAAGGTTACATCCAGCCTATCTCTATAATAGAATACAGAAAAATGTTATAAAGTCAAAACAGAGGGAAGATGGTAGATTGTACCAAGTTTATACATGCCAATCCTAGTTTGGGTTGACCAGAAACATTTTTGCCCAAAAGTTGTTAATATTTGTTATAGTAAGTGTCATGTATGTTTACAAAAAATATATTGATAATAATAATCCAGTGATCTGATATAGGGATTATAAATTTTTATGCATTTAAACTACACTTCAGGCGACCTTTGAACTGTTTTAGTTATTTACTTTACCAGTTTGCCCCCTGTAGATGAAACATAACTCGAATCAACCCATTCAAAAGTTAATGGGTCAACATTCCCACCCTTAAATGAAACAAACAGATATAGAGGACAAGATAAACCAGAGATAGGATTACATATTAGCAGCTAAAAGAAATTACAAAACAAAAAAGCGCATGGTGAGAAAGATAGACAAGCTTTTTCGGCAATTGAGTAATGTCGTAATGCTGAAAGACAGAAGATATATTATCAAGTTTAGATATTAATAGCTTGTAGGCAAAGACTAGAATTCCGAATTTGATTTGAAGGACTACATTGCCTTCTGCATTTAAGGGGTGTTTGGCTTGATTTTGGGCTTATGAGTCAATAAGAAACAGATACACGGGTAGAAAAACATTTAGTTGTTTTTGGGGTTTTTATGGTTCTAAGTTTGGATCCTTCTAATGTTAGTCTTCTTCAATTTTGGAGGAGTTTAGATACGGGGTTTTAAAGTGGTTACGTGAAATGTATAAGAGTATAAGACTACAAGCAGAATGAGGTAATCAACTAAGATAAGACAGGTTGTAAAGAACAGTGTTTGGATGTGCTTTTGTTAGTTGAAGTTGTAATAAAATGATAATTAGTTGTTGGAGTGTTCGAGACATTCTGATTGTTTGGGAAAAAAAACATAGAACGTTCAGAAAGATCATTTTGGCAACGAGGTTTGTTAGATGAGAATCAAAGTTTTAAACTAGGTTAAAAAAGGGGTAATTTGGTAAACCCCAACTTCAATATATCTCTGCGCTTAAAAAGTTGAACAAATTAAGCAGCAAGGAAACCTATCAGTATATCACCATATAACTTGATATATGCCTTCAAAACTAGTTACCGCATATGCAATATAAACATTTATCATGATTGCATGTTACCACCCACAAGCAGTGGCGGACGCAGAAATTGATCATAGGGTGCACTTTCAGAAAAAATTTGAAGAGTGTATGCACTTAGTGTTAAATTATCAAAAATTCATAGAGAAAAAACAAAATTTGCCCAACGGATGCTTTTCAGAGGGTATGCACCTGCATACCCTCTGCCTTAGGTATGTCCGCCATTGCCCACAAGTGTAAATATTTGACACTCAACACCATTCAATAAAAGTAACTTACTTGTAGTTGAGGCCCAAATTTTGGAAAATGGCACCAAGAGCTTCCATTGAGGCAACTGATAGAGTAGCCGCAGATGCAACATGAGATGGAGAGGCTTCCTATGGAACAATAAGAAACTGTTACAACAGTTTATATTATGCAGTTTTTTTCCTTAACAGAAATAAGCTCATAAAATGGTGACAAGATTATATAGCAGATTTTGGTTATAGTCATGAATCTGTTTCCTAAAATTTCATTGATTGTGGTGGACAGGCCATTAAAAAATCAATCCATAAACCCAATCAAGTTTTAATACACCTCAAACATTTATCAACAAAATTGTTGACTTCCTCTACTATAAATCTGAAATAATGAATAGCGATGTTGATGAACTGTCGCCAGTTATAAGCTAGTAATTAGCAAACTCGTAACCATAATTCAATTCATAAACAGATATGATTATATAGAGAAACCATTATGCAAATAATACTATAATAATATTAACATGCAAAGAAGCAATCAAATAGTTTTATGTGTTCTTTGTTAAAATCTATCAAACAACACTTTAACTCAAAATCAATGATAAAGTTAGGTACCTTAAATGCATCAGGAAGGACCTCGGCCACAACCATCCAGATCATACACCCTGCTGCAAAGCCCGTACAAAATGGCAGCATTTTGTTGAAAGCATCCGCACATATAAAGGAAGGCACTGCTACAAGAGGCTGACAAGACATGGACAATATAAGATGCTAAACCAAGGAATAATCATTTATTACTAATTATGCAACATATGACAGACTTATTACTGCTCATTGAAATAACACTTCTCAGCACCCATAATTCCAGGTGCCTTGTTGACGAGTCAGGCAATCATCATTTACTACTAATTATGAAATATATGATGAACTTAATATAATAAACATTTTTCGGTTACAATTGAGAAATATTGTCTATTGCTGAGTTTAGGAAACGTATAGATGATAATATCATAAATGGCCGTACACATCAGTATAAGTGTATTGTCTAACAACCCAATGTTAATTTCATTATTATTATATTAGTTTTATTTTGACAAATTGGTCTTTTCTGTCTTCATGTGATAGTATGGTCTTAGCATGTAGTTTTATTAGTCAATTGTAAGTATCAAGACTCAAGAAACATCAATACACTCATTTGATGGGAGTCACATCTCAAGTCTGTAGAAAACTGTTTATTTTATCATTACTTTTTATTTATTTATTTATTTATTTATTTATTTATTTATTTATTTTTATTTTTTTTGCCAGAGGTACGTCCTCCTTTAGCCAAATGAAAAAAGCAGTCCAATTTTTTCCAATTATAATCTACATAGAACAAAATGGCACAAGGAGACTTTAATTACAGTAAACAAATTGTATGTCTATAAAAAAACAGAAAAAGATGATGCTCTATTTTCTAAAACACACACCCGATTTCGATCAGAGCGAAAAATAATACCTGAGGCAATGATGTAATCACACTCCATAACATAGCATTTTGTGGAGAAACTCCCCTTGATGCAAGAACCATACTAACAGCTAAGCCTTCTGGTATGTTATGAACCGCAATAGCTAAAGTTATTAAAAGACCCTGAGAGAGACCTTTTGAACCAGCAAAAGACACCCCAACTCCAGAACCTTCCCCGAAAGAATGAAGCGTCATGATTCCAATTACAAGAATAACCTTAGTTGCATCTGCTCCTTTTATGTCCAACATACTTACGTCACCGTAATACTCAAGAAACTAAAACATAAAAAAAAACTATGTCAAGTGCCATACTCAGCAAAACATTTGCATGCCATAACTAGCAAGGCAGAAGCTTGTGATTACAATTCTAAAAAGCAATGTTCCATTAAGATATTATATCTGGCAGATAGCAAACCTCACATATTTCCAGATTTATTACTTTGGCTTTCATAATTATAAGATACAAAAAGAACTAAGCGGAGTTCTCTAAAAATCTGCATGGTGTGTCATTTCTATAGCTTATGTTCCACGTCCAGCTTGATATGCAATTTTGTTGCATAGTTTCGAGATTACATTGCTACATTAGTCATTGTATTGCTTATAAGAATCTATAGTTCTATAGAAATCAGATTCAAACAACATCTCATACAAAAAAGAAAACAGCTGTAAGTAATAACTCTTTCAGACTCTCTGAAGTCAACCTAATGCTTAGCTCCTAAGACAGGGCATGATCATGATCAATCTAATTCATGTAAGTGACTTCTGGTAACTCAAATAAAGATTAAGCTATAACTAATAGTAACAAGGACATTGGCTGACAAATTGCAATTATCCCCTTTAGATGACAAACATCAAGAACAAGATGCATCATGCATGTAAATTTTGTTAAACGAAGGGGAAAAAAGGTAACTAAGCTGATACGTAAGTACCTTTTTACATAGCAAAATAAAAATGCCACCCGTCAAAATACCCATAACAACCCAAGCACCGCTACCATGATCCCTCCCTTCTTGTATTAGATCAAAACTAGCTGCTAACATCACTCCTGCAGCCATGCCATTGCAAATCCCTGCCCATTGAGCATCAAGTTCCACAAAAAAGAATGGCAAGGCACCCAAGCCAGTGGCAGCAGCCATCGCCAAAGTAAACAAAGCAACAGTAGTCACTGAAACCTTACTATTCCCACCCTTATTTCCATCAAGTTCATCCGTAGTCGTATCAGACTTGAAAACTTCACCTAAATTGTTGCCATCTATAACACCGCCTATCGTGTCTTTCAATGGAGCAGTTATTACGCGCTGGGAAGAATTATTTTCTACATCTGCCGTGACTGAATTATATTGCACAAGTAAAACGAGAAAAAGTAACAAGATTTGTTTACATCCCACATCCATCGTGACGTGTATATACACAACCTTCCCTCTCTGATGGTCTCACCACAAAATCTCCATAAAACACTTCTGATATCTACCTATGCAGGCTTACCCTAATCACTGACTTATTCAATGTTTGACAACTGTACTTTGATATTCTTCAATAGCAGATGTATATCGATGAATTTCAGCTAAAGCAGACTTCGAGTTTTACAAACAAACACGAATCTGCAGCAGCCTTCTAGAATAATTGCACTTGTGTGTGTGCGTCTTACCTGCAATCCAACATGAAATCACACAAAATGTTCACATAACTAATAATATTACACGTGTTTAAAGTTCAACTAAGATATTAAAGTTATGATATTCCCACAAGGTAAGCCCGTCAGAGAGAAAACTTAGCATAATCATAAAGACACACCATACTTTATTTTACCGGGTGGAGGCCCTTTACCCAAAAAAAAGACACACCATACTCAGATTTCAATCGTAAACAAAAATTACGAAACCATGATTTAACAGATATAATCTTCTATCAAATGGGGTGTTTTCGATTGCTTACTTTTTCTGCTTTTCTGCTTATTTTTAACCAGAAATGGTTTTGTGTCATCCAAACTGCTTTTGCTTATCTATGTAAGAAAGCTGCTTATTTGCGGTGAAACCAAAATTATTTTTTTATTTTCATATTCTACCTTAAACCTTTGATAAGTGAAGTTGAATAAGATTTTCTAACAATTTTTATTGGTGGCAATTCTTACAAAATAAGCAAAAATCAAACCCTTTCTCAAAGTGCTTATTTTTTAACTTGTTTATGCTTTCCAAAAGACAAGTACTTATTTATAAGCAGTGTAAAATAAGCAATCTTCCCCCCTTTAATTCCATTTGGCACAATTAATCACTTTCTTGATTTCTTAACCTAATTACACCAGTAAAACAATCCCAAAACTAAAGAGGAAACAGTTTCACACATAAACCTTCAATATTACAGAAATAAACATCAAGAAATGTATCAGTAAACTATAGCACTATGCAATAACTGAACAAATAAGAGATCAAACTAGTTCCATCATAAACTATATTTACATAAGGGTTTAGGCCATAAACTAACAACGAACTTTTCCCAAAGTCTCGTTTTCCTATGTGAACTACAAAATGTCCTATTAAATGTTACCAACTTTCAAAACGTGTTCTAAACAGGGACGGATGTATGTAGTAAGTATGTGGGCCGGCGCCCCCCATGGCTAGCCAAAAAAGTTGAGATTTTTGTGTAATTTTTTTTTAAAATTTTGACCTTTTTTCGAAAGTGCCCCCCACCCAAAACTCAAATTGCCCCCACCCACATACTAAAACCCAACATTCAACACTCTAAAGCCTTATAAATCCTTCATCTCTAAGTAAAAATACTCGATTTATCATTAAGATCCTAGTTTTTTCTTCCGCATTTTGTTGCTATTGTCCATAAAAAAAAATTGCCCCCCACATCCTATTTTCCTGGTTCCGCCACTGGTTCTAAGCTTTAAATCTGACAAATTATCAGCCAAAAGTCAACAGCTTTAAATCTTGTAACTAATTCCAGTAAAGAAACTAATCTTAACCTAATTGCAACCTAAACAATCCCCAAAATTAGGTTAACCAGTTTCATAACATATAAAAATTCACAATTAATAGCCAAAATCATCAATTTCAGCAAATCAAGTTGATTAAGAGATACAAACAAAACCCTAAAATGTATAAAAATGGAAAATTGAAAGTGATCGAACCTGATGACGTCAGCAGTGAATGGAATTGAATTGGGTTGGATGGATTAAGAAAAGAATTTAACAGCCCATAGATGACGGCAACATATCTCAGATTTTGCTCTGTCTGTGGGTGATCAATACCGCGGCTTTGTGGTCAGATCACCCCTTGTTTTCTTGTCATTTTTCACTTTTGGTCCCCTACAAAAAAACAAACAAAACACACTAAATACAATTTTGGCACGTTTTCTTTTTGTGAAGAGTGTCACCATTACCCCCGACTTCTCATCAGCGTTACATAATCATTCAGTACACTATTAAAGTCATTACTTTTTAGTTTCTATGGTCATCACCTAACCGGCATTTTTTTTTACCTTTTTACAACAAATTTAATTAAAAACTAAAATAAACTTTTATTCATAATTTAAAAACATTACGTTGATAATAAATAAAAAACATAAACATACGAAATTAAAAACGTAAATTAGTATGGCAAATTTCACTTCTTCTTGATCGCTTGTTTCATCTGCAACACCTTTTGAGGTGGAATCCACTCAAGTGATCAGTGGGGCTCATGTAGAAGAGTTTGTCTTCTTGTTGTTTTTGTTGAATGACTAACATTTGTTGCATTATGTCTGTGGAAAATCGAAAACGTAGAGGGGTGAATAGAGTCCTGTTTAAAACTTAAATCTTTCGTATCAAATAACCGATCAAGTGTAACGTAATATGAAAATTAGCAATAATAATTGTACAACAATAAAGATAGTAGATAGCATAAAATAAAACATGTCATCACAACACGAGTATAAACACAATATAAACACGTAGCCACAGCATAAACATAAATATAAACGTAAAGAGATAAGTAAAAGAAAGGGCCAACAAGAGATGATGATTTATAGTGGTTCAGTCACGAAGCTCATCTTCGCCCTACTCTAGTCCCGAGTACCCAACTCGAAAGTTACTTCACTAGTTAACAAGCTACCTTCTTGACGGGAAAAACGTTACAACGTTGCTTATGTTGTTTACCGATACTAAGCTAGGTATTGAGTTCTTCTTCGGGTACAACCAAACCCGTTATGTTTAAGGCCCAACATAACAAACCTTACAACTTCGCTTACATTATTTTTTTTGATACTAAGCTAAATATTGAGTTCTTCTTTGGGTACAATTAAACCCATTATATTTTGTGACCCAACCATAACAAACCTTGTGTTTTAAGTCCTAAACACATAAATCATCTAATCTTTTGTTTTAAGGCCCAAACACATAAACAATCTTATATCTAATTTGGTGTATGATGGGTGATACAATGTGTTGTAGACATTAAAATGTAACATTTGAAAAATATTCTTTAATCATTAATCAAGCTTTATAGTTCCGTTATGTGTAACTTAAGCGATTTATGTCAAATGGAACTTATGTATAAATATAAATGTTTACGTCAACTTTTACGTAGTGATACCAAAATATTGTTTAAACATTCTCAATGGTTTGTTAAATGGTTTGATCATAATGCAACATAACATGCATATTCGAACCTGTGTTGAAGCATACTCGAGACGTCGAGAGATGTTTATGTAATTATGCTTTGATGATTTGTGGTTACGAGTAACTTGCGCATTTTACGTATGTATTACAAGTTATATGTTTGTCATTATTAAAACTTAAGAGACTGTTTAGTTTAAATATCGTAATATTTGCACTAACAATCTCCCCATTTTTTATGACAAATATGTAAACCGTAACATACAGTAAAATATAGAAGTTACTTGTTTACACTCCCTTCTTCCCGTTTTGTCGAAACAAAAAGGTGGGTGCTCCGAGTTCTCTACTACAATAGCTTTCTACAATACCTACATTTCTCTTTAAAAATGTGAGCTTACATCATCCCTGTTGAAGTTATACTTCTATCATCCCCGTTTAAACAACTTCAAGCTATCAACCTAATACCCTAGAGTTCCCCCTAGCTCATTGCTCCCATATGATATTGCATTCCCTTGTCCATTGACTCTCTTTGCTTGCGAATCCATGGATCAAATTTACAAAGGCTTAACCTATATAAGGGTTAGTTTTGTGCAACAAAATATATAGATAATAAAATAAATAGAAGCAACATCATATAGAGGAAAGACACATAGCGAAAGACATGCAAAGATAAAAGTATGTTACAATTAAACCCTTAAGGAACATAGGAGAACTTCAATAGTGAAGTTTATTGGAGAGTTGATGGGATTTAAAAAAAATGCCATGAATTATGTGAGCATATAAAAGTATGCTAAAAGCTAGACACAATCAAATCCTTGTTTAAAATCCACAACGTAAAGGATAAAAACAGAGAAAAAAAGAATAAGAAAGTTAAGCGATGGAAAAATGAATTGACATAACATTATTGTGGGAAGAACTTCTTCCAAGTTGTCATTGGGAGAGGGTGTTTGGGTATATCCAAGGAAGACACCATCGGAAGAATTTAGGTCGAACTTGATGATACTCTAAATCTTGTTCTTGGAAGAAGAGTTTTTATTTCATATTATATGTAACGATAGACATATGTTATTAATATTATGGCAATTCATGCCATAATATAGACTCGATACAAGTTAATGGAAATGATAAGAACCTAAATGATTCTATAGGATGGGCAAGTGTTGGATTAACCTTTGAGCAAGGTTGACAAAGACGGTTTAGATTAATATATCGTTTTCACTCATAATTGTGGAAAATGTAGAGGGGGTGAATACGTTTTGATTAAAATCTTAAATCTTTTGTATCTGTAAAATACAAAATTTCCATTCATTTAGAATTCCTTTTTGCCCCTCTAACTCTTGAATTATAAAAACATAATACAAATAATACAAGTATATATGAACTTTTAACCTAAGATAAATAATCCCTTAATTACCTAACCTATTAAACATTATGTTACCTTAATAATATGTCTAAATACTGCTAATGTTAAATGCCACATTGTTTTTTTTCTTCCTTTTCAACTTTCGGCCTACTACAACTATTATGGTACATCAAAATGAAAAGATAAGTACAAGAGTTATATACCATATCTCCTATCATAAATAAAAAATCGACTCATAATTCCTTGCCTTATTTTATGACGCGTTTTCCATCATTCTACTCTCCTTAATATTTGATTTTCCTCTTTATTCTTTACAATATTCTCTCATTATTATCACACACAAAAACCCTAGCAAATATACAAGTCGGCTGTTGTTTTTTTTCCCCTTCTTATACGAGCTGTGAAAAAGAGGTACGAAGGGTAACAAGAGGTGGCGTATGATCGTGGTTATATTGGCTTCGAAGGAGGTGTAGTTTGTTCGAATAGGGTTATGTTTGGGTTCTTGTTTCATTGCTTCGTATTCATTTTCGACCCAAGGTATCCTTGTCTTCGTTCTTGTTTTGCTTCTCAACATGTGAATAACATGAACGTATGGATACATATAACATATAAACTTGAAACTAATATGATCGGTTTAATAAGGATACGAATGAAATGTTTATTTGGTCACATAAAATGATGAGTATATGTAATCGCATGATATAATGATAAACACATATGTGTCGATATCGAATTCTTGGATGTTTCGAATCTGTCTCATGCGTTGGTTTTAATCTTTTGTTACTCGGCTAAAACCTGGATATATATGTTGACATTATTTTGTTTTGAGGACTTTCGAATCGGTCGTCACGTAAACTTCTAAACTGGCCTTTAAGTCCTTATACGCTCTGTAAAACATAATATGGAACCTAGAATAAAACGCAAGTAATAAAGAAAAAGGGAAAACAAGCATGCATGCTGTGTGATCGAGAACCTATATATGATGAGAGTAATATATGTGTGAGTGTGTGTGTCCTTTGAATCTAAGAGGCATGCGTATGGTCTGTGTGGTCCAAATAAATCATGTTGTATGAATGTGTATATTATATAGGTGATATGGTGTAACATGTACTGAACTCATTATATAAATATGCTTGTGTATGCATGAGAAAGTATGGTGTGTGTCGCATGTGAATTATATGTCGAGGTTTGGTGTCATGATTTTGGTTTGATAAGGGCTTAAGACACGCATGAGTTATTTATATAAGTGTTATAAAGGAAACCTAAGAATTTAAGAAGAGCATGCATTTGTTATACGTATGCATGGAATCAAGTTTTGATTTGTGTCTTATAGTATTTTTGGTACGTGTGTTATGTAAGTCAAGTGGGGTGTGTGAGAGTTGTGGGTAACAAGAAGGGGAAAATAAATGGTGTCTCTATTATGTTGTATTGGTTAGATTCGAATAAGGTTTAAGTGCAAAAAGGGGTCTCGGGTTTGTTTCGATGTCGAATTTTGGTTTCTAAATAAACTATGTCAAAAAGGATTTGCATGGGTGTGTATTACGCATGAATTCACAAATCGACTAAAACTATAATAGTTGATCATCTATTTATATAACTTACACAATTAACCCTAAACTATTATAATGGTCATTTTTGTTATGGATAAATATGGAATGGATGTCAATATCTCTTAATGTTAGTAGTTACCTTAATTATAGTATTGTATCTTGTGGAATACCACACCTTTGTAAGTATATATACATTCCTCCTTTGAGAGATGAATAATAATTTTCTCCATTCTTATGCTCTTGTTCTTTGTATTTCTTGTCATCTTTATTTATTGTTCACAACATGTTATCAGTACGATTGTTCTTCAAAAAGAATTTTTTTTGCGGGTTGTGATCGACCAAGAAGAGGATGCAACAAAAAGTGAGTTCTCATATTTGCTTTGACGGGCTGTATTCAACGGTTGAGATTACACTCAGTTAATTCTCCTTAACCATATCAATGCATAACATATATATGGTTCGGTTCATTAAAGGCTTTTATATACTAGAAAATCACAAAGATATATAATTAACTCAAGTTTGATTATGAACTGATGCTACCGAGATATGCAGGTTGAATGTGGAGCGAGATTCTTCTTCGAGTTTCAACCTGTTACCTGTGATCATTCAAAACAAGAGAAAGCTTATCATTAGCACTACCCTGAGGATTAACCGCGGGAGCAGGCTCCGATGTTTAAGTCAGATGTATTCATGGTGTGTTGTATAAAATGTGTTTATGTTTGGATTGATGTCTTACCTCAGATTCTTTGTTGATATTTATAGGAGGATGAGGGTGTGAAATAGAGAGGATGGAGCTGCTCTTTGCATTGTTTCATGGAGAGATTGTATGACATAGAGGGATCCATTGTATGTATCCAAATGGAAGAGTACATGTTGCTGTGTATGTGCTTGCATAGCCCTTTCCATGCACAAAATATGTTTCATCTCTACGGATTGCTTTTACCATTCATGCCATACCATCTGATGTTGTTTAATATTCCATAATAAGATTACCTTACTAACCCCATTAGGCCCCTCCCCATTAGGCCCCTCAAGACCAAGCATGATCCAAGGGCATGTTTGGCATTTACTATGAAATGTTAATATCTATATTATTGTTTTTCTGTATGGGGGGTCCAATCATGTGAATTTTTGAAGATATTAGGCAATGATAGGGCTATAACCCAGTTGCAATGAAAATTATATATTTTATGACATCTTTTCACCGCCTTTGTAATTGTAACTTGAGATAATATAATACACACTTACATATATCACCCATGTCCTCTGTTTCACCCATCTTTTGAAAGAAACTTTCCAAGTAAGTTTTCTTTAAGCCCTGCTTTTCTCTTGAACTTATGTTTGTGAAATATGAAACCAAATATTATTGAGGGGTACCCTTCTAGTTTAACCCCGAACAAGGTTGCAAGTTTGTGCCGAAAGTTTCATCTCGGTGATGACGTGGGCGCTTCTGCTCCGGGTTTAAACCAGAACATTAACAGTAGCCCAGAACATATGGTTGGGATATATAAAAACTTTTTACAAGCTGGGTTACGTTTTCCTATCTCTATGTTTTTAGGGAAAATTTTACAGCATTACCGAATACGCAT
Organism: Artemisia annua; assembly: GCA_014162995.1. Classification (NCBI taxonomy): domain Eukaryota; kingdom Viridiplantae; phylum Streptophyta; class Magnoliopsida; order Asterales; family Asteraceae; genus Artemisia; species Artemisia annua. Next base: position 16,964 of record LBNU01005805.1, on the reverse strand, counting down.
ATCGCAACTTTCTCCCAATGGCTATAGGAAACTATTATGCTTTGAGTTATTGTGCAGGGCGCTTGGTTTAGCTCCCTCTAAGAAGTTGTTTCGTTATTTTTATCATATAGCCGCAAGTGATGAATGGTTTACGTTTTCAATTCGGGCTAAACGTGAGCATCTTGTGAGTGGTTTAAAACCTTATAATAAGAAATGGATGTCTAAGTTTTTATGGATAAAGAGAAGTTGTTTTCCTGCTATTACCAAAGGGGGCGAAACTTGGCATTTGAAACGCGATACTTGTCCTAAACTGACGACTAAACTACAGGGGTTGCTAGACATTGTGAAAGAGTTTACCGTATATGACCAAAATTTTCCAGAGGTCGTTGTAGTTGCGGCTGGGATGAGTGAAAATTGGGTAGATTATGGTTTTCAACCAAGCTTTAGGGATGGAGAAAATGGTAATGGATTAAATGTTTTACTTTTTATTGTCATTGTTACTGATGTATCTACATCAGGTTTTAGTATTAAGTTTTGCTTTTTGTTATCTTTGACCAGATGTTGGGTTGATCAGCTACTTGACCCAACCCAATTCTCTTACAGGTGGGCAAACAGAGGATTCCCGTCGCAAGGGCGTTTGTCGATGTGTCCTTGGGTGTGGGTGAAATGATGAGAATATAATCCTTCCACTAGGGACAATTAGTGATAATGGGAAAGATGTGGATATGGGGATTCCCTCATCCTCGACAGTGATAAAAAAGAGACCGCGTGTTTCCAGAAATGAAGAGTTGGTAGGAGGAAGTGCCTAAGTGACGCCTCGTGGAGTTGAAGTGTGTATAAGAGATGATGATTTTCATGACGTATCAGATGGGGACAAGTCACTTGATCCTCTACATGCGCTGACATGTTGTGATAGTGGGCCCACTAATTTACAAACTTCCCCTGTTTTTACAACAATAGCAGGTAATACTAGTGTAATTCCTATTATTGCGTCTTCGCGAGGTACTGTTCTAGGTGATGAACATGTGTTTGAGACCCCTGTTGCTAACGTTCCAAATAATGGAGATAACTTTTTCCTGAATAGGTCCATAATAAACCCAATTCGTGTTACCCAACCCGTATTGGTCAATGATTTTCTAAACAATGTCTTACCTTCGGCTGAAAAAGAACATGCATCACATTCCTCAGAGATGTCTATGCGGTCCTCGTTTTGAAATGGCTTACAAGAGGTATTGAAATATGGTTTAGAGATTCAAAGAAGGTATGACCAGTTGGTAGCACAAAATGAAATTTTGACATCACATTCCTCAAAGATGTCTATGCGGTCCTCGTTTCGAAATGGCTTACAAGAGGTATTGAAATATGGTTTAGAGATTCAAAGAAGGTATGACTAGTTGGTAGCACAAAATGAAATTTTGAGGGAGAACACTCAACGTCTTGAGCAAATCATTGGTGGGCATCGTGACAATGCACATCAACTAGCTCTTCGTTTAGCAGGAGGTATTGATAGCAATCATTCTCTCTTTTTCGCCAATGAAGAGTTTGTGACGGGAGCTCAGATAATGGTTCAAAATTTGAATAATGATATATAATGACTCCTAGCTGAGAATCAGGACCTAAAGGAAAAATATGATACCGCTCTTCAGTTGGGAAATGTTGTGGAATCGTTGCGTCAAGAAAATTCAGCGGTACATCAAGATCTTATGTGGGTGATGCGTACTGCAATCCCCCTAATGATTAACAAGGTTATTTGGAGTGAAGAGTTTACCAAGGGAATTTTGAAAGTGTTGGAACATGTTATGAGGTATGGACGACAGTTGGGTCAATGTGATATCCGTGATGGGTTTGCGGCTGGTACCTCTAACAATGATGTTCCAGGTTTTGACTTTAGTTTGCCACAAAATGTGAAGGATGCTTATACGATTTTCAAATCGACAAGCTGGAAATGTGTGGATGAGATACTTGGGTCGCCATATTTGTCCCCATCTTCCCTCCGTTTGGCTCTAGGCCTTGGCGGAACTGGTTCAAGCCAAGGTTCTGTTAATCGTCCCTTTGGGGTAGCTGATTCATAGCTTTTGCTAGAAAAGAATGGTGTGCACATTAGTGTAACTAGTACCGTTGTTTAATATGTATATGGTTGACTTGTAATGTTGCTTTAAACTTGTGCCAACTTTAGCTTTGTCAAATCTGTCAGCGAGAACAGATTCTTGGGTACAATGATGCTTTTACCAAGCATCATATGTATCTTTTTTGCGTACAATGATGATCTTAGTAAGCTTCATATGTATATTTTTTGCTAAACTTTGTGTAATATAAACCAAAGAAAGAGTTGGCTTAATAGTTTGTTTTTAGTATCTATATTCAGTACTTGTTTAGTATCTTTATGTTTGTAATTATTTATCAATTCTTCATTATCCTATTCTCTGTATTCTGTAATTTGTGATTTTGGACATGGAACAGCTTATATTACCTCAAAAGTTTGTATCCTACTTATGAATGTAAGTTAAATTCGTAAGATACATTGATTTCAAAAAAAATTATGTTATGAGAACCGTAGTAGCTGTTAATGAACAATTAATTATTTGGATATTATGGAATTCGCGGTCTTGTGTCTTTGTAGATCACAAGCAGCTAATGAGGAAGTAAATTTGGTTTTATTCTTTGTTTTAGCCAGGTGTGTGTCAGACATTGTTTGGCTACGAGCTATTGAAGAGGAACGCACTACTAGAAAAAGGGCTATCCTTGACTCGCATTTTATGACGCACGCTACAAGATGACGCGCAAATAGCAAAGTCATAAAATAAGAGTCATAACGAGTAAATTTTTTATTGGGGATGACTCGTTTTCAGAAGCGTCATAACATAGGGTCATAATCAGTTAAAATTGTTTATTTATTTCTTGTGTAATATATATTTGTGATTTTTTATAAGTTATAAAATTGTTTTTTATCTTTTCTTTTTAGCAAAGGCGGACTTTTTTATCTTGTTCAAAATTTTCAACAAGATCAGATCTCACACACCCACTCTTTACCCTAGTACCGTCATTACTCATACCTCCCTCACCACACCATAGCTTCCTGTCGACTACCGGGTCAGCTCCCTATAAATAAAACTAGGGTTTCACTTGTATGACTCACACAAACAGCCGAACAATCTCAAAGGCAGCCATCCGATCTCTCAAACTCAGGTAACAACACTTTCAATTAAGTTTTCAGTTATATATACTTTATAGATCTATATGTTTACATGACTGTTTTAATTTAGTTGACTAATTGTTAGTAACATGTTTTATTTAAGGTTTATTTAGTTTAATTAAGTTTTATGTTTGTTTTAGGTCAATGTTTTAATGATTTATGTTCATATATTATTAAAAGTATATGATATATAAATCTTGATTAATTATTAAAGCAGTAGGAAAATGTAGTTTAGATATACTAATGCNTGATGATCTTAGTAAGCTTCATATGTATATTTTTTGCTAAACTTTGTGTAATATAAACCAAAGAAAGAGTTGGCTTAATAGTTTGTTTTTAGTATCTATATTCAGTACTTGTTTAGTATCTTTATGTTTGTAATTATTTATCAATTCTTCATTATCCTATTCTCTGTATTCTGTAATTTGTGATTTTGGACATGGAACAGCTTATATTACCTCAAAAGTTTGTATCCTACTTATGAATGTAAGTTAAATTCGTAAGATACATTGATTTCAAAAAAAATTATGTTATGAGAACCGTAGTAGCTGTTAATGAACAATTAATTATTTGGATATTATGGAATTCGCGGTCTTGTGTCTTTGTAGATCACAAGCAGCTAATGAGGAAGTAAATTTGGTTTTATTCTTTGTTTTAGCCAGGTGTGTGTCAGACATTGTTTGGCTACGAGCTATTGAAGAGGAACGTGCTTATTTATACTCGCGAGTTAGTTGTTTCATATCCCTCTAATGACGGGATACTATCGTATATCTCTTTCGATATATTGAGCATCGAGGCTCATGGTCCCTTTATGACGGGACAACATTGAATCGTACAATTTTGCACATATCTAGTAGAAAAGATATTACTTTAGATATCTTATTGATTACAATGATCACTGAATACGACATGTTTAGTTCCTCGTACATTTACAGAAGTATGGAACATCGGAAATATATTGAGCTTGTTTATTGGTACTTTATAAGTACTTATTCTTAGAAATGAAACTTTCGTAAATTACTTATGTGCCAAGTTCTTGGTATACGCTTACCACGTAGATCTTCCAGTACATATGTCCCTGGACTTCTCGCTTCAATAATTTTGTATGGTCCTTACCAATTCGGGTCGAGCTTTCTTTGGCCTCCTTGTCGACTTGCCTCATATTGCAAAGTACGAAGTCACCTACTTTTAGGTGTGTGATGTGTGTCGAAAGCTTTAAATTTATAATACTAGATTTTACCAAACGAATGACTAACAACACGACACGGGCAGTGTACTCTTTCGTATGTAATATAGCCTAAGGTAAGTCCAGGTCGTTCCACGGGATTTGTAGCAATTAACAGAGAGTTTATCAAGAACAAAGCCAAATGATTGTCACATATCAAATAGCCTAAACGTGTGTATAGGAAAGCAAACTACCAAACATGGCATGATCCGCATAAGATAATAGATAGAGATAAAGCAAGACTTATATAAACAAAATCATGCAAGTAATAATTAATGGTGTTTTAATGTAACAAACATATCTACCAATAATGATATAGAATCCTTTCGACCTATAGACTACATCATCATGAGCGCATTAAGAATGGTTTATACCGAATATGCATACATATGAATTCCTCCCAACTCGGCATTTCTACATAAGGAAGGGTCTTAAACATCATTCTACTTGGTTTGTTTATCAATTTATTACACAATTTCTACAAGCATGATATTGGACCATTATAGACAAATGTTCCAAAATATAATCACAACAACTAACCCTTTCGACCTATGATAGCTGCAATAATCAGCCAAAGGATAAACAAGATCCAAGCAAAAGTAATATCGAATTCATAAGCATTCATATTCACAAGTTATACTAATATCATCCAAGTATGCAAGAATCAACCACATCATAACCAAGCCAATAACCAACATCACAAACATATAAAACTCAGAAACATTATCATTATTATTAGTAAAGAAATGCACCAAAATCGTTTATACGAGTAATACAAATACAAGGAGTGTTTGGATCATTGGATCCTAAGACCCTCACCTAGTTATCTTCTCCCTCTAAGTTGTATATGTGATGGCTATCTGTTCTAGTCCGAGTTCCTGTGGCCAAATGGGGTATATATATGCTTAGGAACACTTGGTGAACAAGTAGGAAGGTGTATGATTGTTCTAGGAGGCTTATTTAATGTATTTTAGCTGATCAGAGTCGAAGTGCTCCACACTTTATTTATTGTGCTCCGTACTAGGAATTGCGCCGTACTAATTGGCAAAACCGGCGTACTTGTGTTCGTTTCCAGCTCTTGGCACAACCATGAAAGTTTTAGATAATTCTCTTAGTTTTCCGTGGCCGCGAACGGGAGGTAAAACGGAGTCTGTATGTTCCAGATATGGCCAAAACAGTGGACAGGTGTTGGGAGATCTTTACTTGAATTTATTTCTTTGTCTTAACTTCATTTCTTCGTATTTTCTTTCATTTCTTCCACTACACCCTACAATATCAAATATAATCTGTTAAGTATCGAAAGTTCATATAATTCACCAATATATAAGAATAAAAGCATAGATAACGCATATAGAAATATGTATAATTTGAGCGTTATCAGTGTGTATGTCGCACGTTTTGATTGTAGTATTGCTCTGTTTGTGACTTGTATTTGGCTTCACATAATGCTGCTAATTCGCGTCGTTCTTCCAGTAGGTCCAGGTTAAGGCGGAGTTCATCATTATTAGCTGTTTGTTCAAAGAAATGGATTCGATAGGTAGGAAGACCGATCTCAGGTGGTAAAACTGCTTCTGATCCATACACAAGGCTAAAAGGTGTGCAATTATTTCTGGTTCGAGCAGTAGTTCGGTATGCCCATAGAACATTTGGTAACTCCTCCACTCGTAGTCCTTTCGTGTTGCCTAGTCTCTTGTCTTCAGACCTTGAAGTAATGTATAGTTTGTTACTTCTGTTTGGCCATTTGCTTGAGGGTGAGCAACGGAAGCGAATTTTTGTTGAATATGTAATTCTTTACACCAATCGCGAAATGGGTTTTCAGCAAACTGTTTACCATTGTCGCTGATGATTATACCAGGAATGCCAAAGCGACACACGATATTTTTCCAAACGAAATTGAGGATGTTTTTTCCACTGACTGTAGCTAGCAGTTCAGCTTCCACCCATTTGGTGAAGTAATCAACTGCGACGACGAGAAACTTTACACGACCCGGTGCTTCTAGAAATGGTCCAACCAAGTCGATGCCCCATTGATGAAAAGGCCATGGACTATAAATGCTTGTCATGTTGCAATGTGGCTTTCTTTGGACCGAAGAATGTTCATGGAAATTACGGCATGCTTCAACCAATTTAGTCGCATCCGAGTACATCGTTGGCCAATAGTATCCTAATCTTGCGGCTTTTTGAGTAAGCGTTCTTGCTCCCGAATGGGATCCGCATGAACCAAAATGTGCTTCTTGTAGCACATATTGTGCTTGATGTGGTCCGATGCATCTTAACCAAGGTGTAAGGTAGCCTTTTTTTTGTAAAGGATACCATCTTTGATCGAGTATTGAGGAGACTTGATCTTAATTTTCCTTGCAAGTATCGAATCAACAGGTAGCTTTCCATTTTTAAGGTACTCTACAATGGGATCCATCCAGGTTGTACCCATTTCTATCACCGAACGAACCTCCTGTACATCAATGCTTCTATATGGTTTGACCTCGACCAAGACGTTCTTGGTAAGGTGTGCGAAAGATGATGAAGCTAGTTTGCTAAGAGCGTCCGCCCGTTTGTTTTTGGAACGAGGAATTTGCGTTATTGAAAAGCTTTTAAAGGTTTTTAGGAGCCCTTGCGTCTTGGCTAAGTAGCGCTTCGTTGAATCCTCTCTAGCTTCGTAGGTCCCTTTAACATGGTTCGTGATTAACAGCGAGTCACTAAAAACTTGTAAATGATTCACTTCGAGACGAGTAGCAAGTTCCAAACCAGCTATGAGAGCCTCATACTCGGATTCATTGTTAGAGGTAGGAAAATCGAATCTAAGAGCATATGTGACCTCGTTTCCAAGTGGATCGGTGAGAATCAAGCCTGCTCCTGAGCCGTCGGAGCTTGACGCGCCGTCTGTATACAGTGTCCATGTTTGTGATGCCAAATCAGATGGTGGTTGTGGTTTTGGACTTACTATATCTTGGACACCATTTGTCGTTGATTCAGCCGCGAAGTCTGCCAAAATTTACCCCTTTACCGCTGCTCGAGGTTTATATGTGATGTTGTATTCACCTAGCTTGATAGCCCACTTGGCCAGCCTTCCTGAATTTTTTGGTTTTAGCAGTACCTGCCTGATAGGTTGATCACTGAGGACACATATGGTGTGAGCTTGGAAATAGCGACGGAGACGACGTGCTGTGTGAACGAGAGCCAGTGCCAACTTTTCGAGGTTTGGGTAGTTGACTTCAGCGCCTTGTAGCGCCTTACTTACAAAGTAAATTGGTTTCTGGATATGGTCTCGTTCCGTCATAAGCACAGAACTTATTGCTTCATGTGTTGCTGCGAGGTACAATATTAGTTCCTCGACGGGCGTCGGAACAGTCAATGCTGGAAGATATTTAAGGTGTGCTTTTAATTCTTGAAATGCTTCTTCTGCTTCGTTGTTTCATCGAAAATCTTTTCTGTTCATGCAACCCTTAAGTGTTTTAAAGAAAGGTAAAGACCTTTCAGCTGATCGAGCTAGGAAATGGCCAAGAGCGGCCAACTTGCCATTTAGACTTTGTACTTCAGTGATTGTTCGTGGTGACACCATGTCTATAATGGCTTTGACTTTATGAGGATTAGCTTCAATGCCTGCGCTTGTGATCATGTGCCCCAAAAATTGACCCGTTTCAACCCCGAAAATGCACTTTTTCGGGTTAAGCTTCATGCTAATGCTTTGATGTGTGCAGAATGTTTCTTCAATGTCGAGCATTAAGCTTCCTTCATTTCTGCTTTTGATCACCATGTCATTAACATATATTTCAATGTTGCGGCCTAGTTGTTTTGAAAAAGATTTGTCTACCAAGCGTTGATAGGTGGCACCTGCATTTTTCAATCCGAAAGGCATTTTTTCATAGCAAATGTTCCATGTTCGGTGTGAAAGGTTGTTTTGTCTTCGTCTTCTTTCGCCATTCGTATTTGGTGATATCCTTTGTATGCATCAAGAAAGCATTTGTATTTAAATCCGTCCAGAGATTCGATTTTTTGATCAATTTCCGGGAGAGGGTAACTATCTTTTGGACATGCTTTATTAAGATTTGTGAAATCGATGCACATACTCCACGAGCCATCAGATTTTCGAACCATTACTGGATTAGATATCCAACACGGAAAAAATGCTTCCTTCAATATCCGAGCATCCACAAGTTTTTTGACTTCTTCGTTAACAGCTATGTTTCGCTCCTTAGCAAGCATACGTTTCTTCTGTTTCACAGGGAAGGCACGAGGATGTATGTTCAGTTTGTGTTCAGCAAGATGGCGTGGAATTCCTGTCATATCAGCTGGTGACCATGCAAATATGTCTTTATTAGCACGAAGCATATGTCGCAACTGCTCTTTTATTCGCATTGGTAGATCAGCACCAATCAGCACTTGTTGGTCTGGATGGTCGTCGTTAACAACTATCCTCTCTTCTTCTTTGTTTCCTCCTTGTGTAAAAGTTGTGCTTTTTTTCGGATCATGCTCTCTTTTCCTAGAGATTTGAAAACATTTCTTGGCACCTGGGATGTCTCTTCTGACTGTGGCAATGCCTGATTAGATTGGGAACTTTAGTAAAGCATGCACGGTTGAAGCAATGGCTCCCAACTTCTTCATTCCTGGGGGCCCCAATATTGCATTGTAGGGTGATGGTGCTTGAACGACCAAGAAATCAACAACAATTGTTTTGCTACCTCCTCCATTGTTGTCGTACATAGTTAGGGGCAAGGTGATAACCCCTAATGGCCATAGCGGTTGTCCTGCGAATCCAATAAGAGGTGTTGTGGGAGGCTGAAGAGTTGCTTTCAGTGCGCCACTTAGTTGTTGAAAGCAATGATCGTATAGTATTTCAGCTGAACTACCTCCATCCACGTAAATATGGTGAATCATTGCACCTCCGACATCCGCTTTTATAACTAATGGATCATCTCCGTTGCAACGGGCTGGGATTGGATCATGTGCAGAGAATGTGATCTCGCGAGTTTGTGGCTCATGATTTTGTCGAGGTATGAGCGAATTGCTACACCCTATACTCGTCATTAAAATTTCGTGTCATGGCTTAGCTTCAGAATTCAATTTTCTAGGCCACTCTTCCACATGGTTTTTCCCACGATCGGTCACACCTGATGGGCCAGAGGTTTGACTGTTATTTTGAGCCTTCGCTCCTTTCGCGAGATGACTTAGACGTCCATTCCTGACACACGCTTCAATTTCTTTGCGCAAATCAATGCAACTGTTTGTATCATGGCCATGATCACCATGGAACTCACAATACCTGGTTTTATCTCTTCGATGTGGGGGAGTGTACATCTTGGCTGGGGGTCGAAGGATGGCCCTTCCTTCAGAGGTGGCATATATCTCAGCTGGTGTTTTTACCAACGGTGTGAAAAGGCCTCTTTGATGGGTGTTTCGTTTAACATGTCGCGTGCCGCTTCGAGGTATATACTTGTCCCTTGATTTTTTGTAGAAGTCTTTATAGGTTGCATTGGATCTGTTATCCGGAGCTCCACGTTTTGCCTCACGAAGTCGATTTTTGTTGTTCGCTTCTTCCGCTCGGATAAAATTATTAGCTTGTGTATACAAGTCCTCCAACGACAGAGGAGGCCGAACGATCAGGTCTTTGAAAATTCTTCCTGGACAAAGTCAACTTATGAAAGCACCGGTCATCATACCATCCGAACGATCAGTCATGTGTAACGTTTCTTTGCCGATCGTGCCAAGTAATCTTTTAAGGATTCTTCTGGTCTTTGGCGAATTCCAAGTATTCCAGCTTGTGTTTTTTGGAATCGTCTTTGTTGTAGAAAGTTGGCTCTGAATTTGCTACGCAGCTGGTCAAAACCATTAATACTCCCCGGTGCGAGATTATCATACCAAAATCTTACAGCCCCATATAACGTTATATGGAAGAAATGGCACCATGCTGGCTCCGGGAGTTTATGTACATCCATGGTTCCCATGAACACCGTGAGGTGATCGTCAGGGTCTGAAAGTCCATCGTACATTCTTAGATTCGTTGGTACTTTCAGCCCGTCAGGCATCTCATAGTCGCGAATTCGCTTGGAAAATGGGGATGCTACAAGGTCACGTACATTTTCTTCTATTTCTTTGAATGTAAAAGGCTCGTTATAAAAGGTAGTGTCATTTTCGGGTTTTGGTTTCACGACCCTACGAGGTTGTCGATTATTTGATATGTTTTCTTCCATCTCTTTCTGTCCCTATGGGGAGGTGATTCCGCGATTTATTTTTGGCGGTCGGTTGTTGGGGTTGCTTCTTTCTCCTCCCCCTTTGTCGTTTTGTGTAGCTTCTTCCTCCGCATCGGAATGCCATGGCTCAATGATGGGCGGGTCGTCATTAGGGTCGTCTAATATTTGTTGTGAAGTGATTTCTTTTCTTTTTGTGGAGAAAGCGGAATACATAGCATTTTTTTGATTGAAGTTTTGGACCACGAAATGCATCACAGGATCACCAAGATCAGGCTCGGGCTGGGATTGGTTGTGAATTGACATGAGAGGATCATCGGATCCTGCAAGGTTTACAACAGGTTCGGGACCATTAGGTCCGTCTCCGAGTACAGGAACCGAAGTAATTGGGTCATCCTCGGCCATTGAAGTTTTGGTTCATCGGGTTTACATATATATATATATATATATATATATATATATATATATATATATATATATATATATATATATATATATATATATATATATATATATATATATATATATATATATATATATATATATATATATATATATATATATATATATATATATATATATATATATATATATATATATATATATATATATATATATATATATATATATATATATATATATATATATATATATATATATATATAAAAGTTACAAGGTCCCACGGATGACGCCAAAATGATGCTACCGAGATATGCAGGTTGAATGTGGAGCGAGATTCTTCTTCGAGTTCCAACCTGTTACCTGTGATCACTCAAAACAAGAGAAAGCTTATCGTTAGCACTACCCCGAGGATTAACCCCGGGAGCAAGCTTCGATGCTTAAGTCAGATGTATTCATGGTGTGTTGTATAGAATGTGTTTGTGTTTGGATTGATGTCTTACCTCAGATTCTTAGTTGATATTAATAGGAGGATGAGGGTGTGAAATAAAGAGGATGGAGCTGCTCTTTGCATTGTTTCATGGAGAGATTGTATGACATGGAGGGATCCATTGTATGTATCCAAATGGAAGAGTACATGTTGCTGTGTATGTGCTTGCATAGCCCTTTCCATGCACAAAATCTGTTTCATCTATACGGTTTGCTTTTACCATTCATGCCATACCATATGATGTTGTTTAGTATTCCATAATAAAATTACCTTACTAACCCCATTATGAACTATGCATGAATATATAGTGACTATATACGTTTGTTTAGTAGTTACATATCTTGATAATAAGTTTATTAGCCTAATTATATGTGCAAGAGTTACGGTCTTAAACTAGGGGTGGAAACGAGCCGAGCTGAGCCCGAGCCTGCCATAGCTCGAGCTCGGCTCGTTTATATTTTAAAAAGCTCGAGCTCGAGCTCGGCTCGGTTCGAGCCTTAAGATCTGAGCTTGAGCTCGGCTCGTAGTATGATATATAAAGCTCGAGCTCGGGCTCGGGCTCGGCTCGTTTGTGATGTACCTATAAAAGTAAAGCTTGGATCCTTGAGCTAACTTGTTCGATCAGGTAGAGCTTGTTTACTTGTCTTGAGCTTGTTAACGAGCTAGTTAGTCATTTTTATGCAACAATATAGAATTATTTAAAAAAAAAGGTTACCTGTGGTCTGTGGAATTGGAAAGGAGAAGGGAGACGGTAAAAGAAAGAGAAGAGAAACGGGTAGAGGAACAGACAAATCAAAAGCCAATAGCCGAATATGTGGCTTAAACTTATTTTACAGTAATAAATTATAATGTAGTTCTAGGAAATTACGTAAGAAAATAAGAATAGGAATNGGCTTCGATGCTTAAGTCAGATGTATTCATGGTGTGTTGTATAGAATGTGTTTGTGTTTGGATTGATGTCTTACCTCAGATTCTTAGTTGATATTAATAGGAGGATGAGGGTGTGAAATAAAGAGGATGGAGCTGCTCTTTGCATTGTTTCATGGAGAGATTGTATGACATGGAGGGATCCATTGTATGTATCCAAATGGAAGAGTACATGTTGCTGTGTATGTGCTTGCATAGCCCTTTCCATGCACAAAATCTGTTTCATCTATATGGTTTGCTTTTACCATTCATGCCATACCATATGATGTTGTTTAGTATTCCATAATAAAATTACCTTACTAACCCCATTATGAACTATGCATGAATATATAGTGACTATATACGTTTGTTTAGTAGTTACATATCTTGATAATAAGTTTATTAGCCTAATTATATGTGCAAGAGTTACGGTCTTAAACTAGGGGTGGAAACGAGCCGAGCTGAGCCCGAGCCTGCCATAGCTCGAGCTCGGCTCGTTTATATTTTAAAAAGCTCGAGCTCGAGCTCGGCTCGGTTCGAGCCTTAAGATCTGAGCTTGAGCTCGGCTCGTAGTATGATATATAAAGCTCGAGCTCGGGCTCGGGCTCGGCTCGTTTGTGATGTACCTATAAAAGTAAAGCTTGGATCCTTGAGCTAACTTGTTCGATCAGGTAGAGCTTGTTTACTTGTCTTGAGCTTGTTAACGAGCTAGTTAGTCATTTTTATGCAACAATATAGAATTATTTAAAAAAAAAAAAGGTTACCTGTGGTCTGTGGAATTGGAAAGGAGAAGGGAGACGGTAAAAGAAAGAGAAGAGAAACGGGTAGAGGAACAGACAAATCAAAAGCCAATAGCCGAATATGTGGCTTAAACTTATTTTACAGTAATAAATTATAATGTAGTTCTAGGAAATTACGTAAGAAAATAAGAATAGGAATAATTGCATTTAATTTTTTGGAATTCTCATCATAAACACATACATATACGTATTATATTATATGTATATACGCTATAGCTACACAAAATATACTAAAGCTCATTTAGGCTCGCGAGCCTAATCGAGCTTTGTATAAGGCTCGGGCTTGATTATTAAATGAGCTCTAATTTAGGCTCGAGCTCATTTAGACTCGGCTCGTCCGAGCTTTTCACGAGCGGCTTGGCTCGTTTACACCCCTAGTTTACGGATGTCGGGTTATATCTTCGTGAAACTTTCGATAAGAATTGAATCATGTAACAATAAAACTACCATGTTCCTTTGTCCTTACGGGAAGACTATAATTTAATACTTATTATATAGAGTAAATTGCATTTTTAGTCCTTGTGGTTTGGCCAAATTGCAGGTTTGGTCCCTCTCATTTTGAAAGTGCAACCATAGTCCCCATTTTGAAGTTTTGGCTGCATGTTTAGTCCCTAGCCAAAGTTAAATGACTAAAATACCCTTGTCTATTTTCCCTTTAATTTTCAGATTATTTTTCCTTTTATTTATTCATTCAATACTAAGAACATAAACAAGAACCCAGGTAAACAAAAAATTTAATACACTTAAATATCTAGTAAACTAGGGGTGGCAATTTCTGACCCAACACGAAACCCGACCTGAAACCGACACGAAAATTAACAGGTTCGGGTTGACATATCTAACCCATTTATTAAACAGGTCAGGTTCGGGTTGGGAATAAAATAAACGGGTCGACCCGCCAACCCGTTTAAGATTTTTTTTCTTAAATTATAAATTATTTATATTTAATTATACGGGTTAAATGGGTTAAAAGGTCGACCCGCTAACCCGTTTAACCTGTTTAACTCATGTAATGTGCTAACTTTTGTATATAAAACGGGTTAAATGGGTCAATCCAAAACCCATTTAGCATATTCAACTCGTGTAACCTATTTAACCCGTCAACCCAAGTATATATACGGGTTAAATGGGTCAGGTTCGGGTTACGTGTAAACATGTTAGGGTTGACGTAGTTGACCCGATGATTTAAATGGGTCAGGTTCGGGTTTGGGTTTTCTGACCCGCCAACCTGACAACTCGAACCCGCCAACCCGAACCCGACCCGAATTGCCACCCCTATAGTAAACCCATATCATCAACATAAAAAACACCCACTCTCAAGACATAAACTTAACCATATCCTCATTTTTACCAAACACTACATCTATAACATCCAATTATCTTCATCAACAAACACATAAAACAAAACCCATTAACCCTATCCATCCTTATTAAATCTAACATTCATCCACCATGTTTATCATGTCTCTGAATCACCACCGCCTTCAATTGGGGTTCTTAAATATCATTAATTCATCTCATAACACACCTAATCCCAACTGTCGGCCACCTGTAAATTCTGGCGAAGGCAGAAAACTCAACCGACGACCAGATTTGAAAAAATGGTTACCGCTCGGCCACCTGTAAATCCCTGAAATCTTGTTGAAGTTTATGAGTGCTTTTCATTGTAATTGTTGTTAATACTTTTGCAAGTACACATGATTTGGCAGTTATTTATGGAGACAGTAGACGGCGATGACGCGTTTTTCAAATTTGGGCAGGGTTACGACGTGTTTTTCCATGTTAATTTGATTTTGATGATTCTAAAAACCTCTCAAGGTTTGTTAATGGGTTTTGATATTTGAAGCCTCGGTAAGGTTTCTATTTAATTTTCATGGGCGGTGGTGGTGTGATTGATAGGATGATTTTTGTGGTGGTTGAAAAGTTTTAGAAAGATAGGGAAATTAATGTTACTGATTTTAGGGTTTTTGAGAAATGTTTCAACATTCTTTTAACAATCATAAGTGTTGTTGCATTTTTATTTGTGGATATAAAGTTATGTTGAATACCTCGCATTGATTCTGTGTTTTTGATGTCGTGATGGTGTTCATATTTTGTGTTTGGTAGCAATATGTTGTAATCTGGGAAAAAAAATAAAAGGGTTGACCTTTTTAAAAAGAAAATAAATAAAAGAAAAGAAATATTTATTTAAATATTCAAGTGGAAGAAGACAAAGGGTATTTTAGTCATTTAACTTTGGTCGAGGACCAAACGTGCAATGAAAACTTCAAAATGGGGACCACCAATGCACTTTCGAAAGGATAGGGACCAAACCTGCAATTTGGCCAAACCAAAAGGACCAAAAATGCAATTTACTCTATTATATATTATCCGAATTTTTAATTGTTTATCACATACAGTACTCGAAATTAGACATTCATGTCAGTAAACTTATCTACTATATTAATAAAACAGGGTTTTAAAAATATCATCTCTCCCCAGAATACTTTAAAACTCGACACCTGGAGAATAAACCTCATCCGACGGTCCTGGTGCAATTTAGTTTCTAAAGAGTAAATGCAACAAAAAATTGGGCGGCATCAATATTGTCTCATTCATTCATTATCAACTCATCAAAAAAACGCACACATTTCTCTCTAGATCCCCTTTTCAACCGTAATCGAAAATCAAAATCTAAGATCCAATGATTTGGGGGAGGCGATGATTTAATTTATGTCTTTTAAAATAGATGGAAACAATCGATCCAAGGTAATTTTTTTCTTCTGATTATTCATAATTTATTGGTATCTTCTAAATACGTTTATTTCTCTATAATCACAAGAACCCTAATTTTCAAAATCATAATTCAACTGTTAGACTTTGATTTCATATTTATATTCAACGTTTTATAAGCAATTGAATAACCGATTGAATTTTGTACATATTGTGATTGAATCTGCAATAATACTTGTGATTTGTTTTGTTTTTAGGTATTAATTCATTCGACAAGAATGTTGAATGAATTTCATTGACGAGAAAAAGGTAACTTTTGAATTTTAACATTTGTTTTTGTGACATTGAATTATTTGATGTGAATATTACCTTAGATATAGAGATGAAAACCAAGTGTTTGATGAATTCCCAAATGGCCAAATGACAAAATTCTGAATCAAGTGATACAAACACTACTTATAAACTGTTTTTTTTTCTTTGTCTAATTTAGTTTCATGAGGTGTCGAAAAATCAAGAGTTAGTATGTGACTGAAATAGTTTTACAAACAATATATTAACTAATATTGATATATTTCTTTCAGCAAGTAATAAAAATCGCCTTCTTACTGTCGCCTGTAGCACATTCCCACCAAGCCCAAAGTGCTGATTCTGCACAAACCCTGCAATCTATCAACAGGTATACCGGGCACTGATGAGTGTGTAAATACTCATCATTTTTGTCGTATCTGAACTGCCAAAACATCCAAAAACACTCAGAAATGCATCAAAATACTGAAAATATCCTAGGGTTGTGTTTTATATGTTTCAGATGCAAAATGCTTGAAAACAAATGAAAAACGAACAAAGTTTGCATAATTGGCAGTTTCAGTCCCTCAACTTTCAAAACTTGTCAAAATTAGTCCCTGAGCATTTATTTTGGAAGAAAAGTCAACCAAAGTCCTTTGAAAATCACAAGTTATCATAATTAGTCCTTTGGTGAAAAGTTTCAAAAGTTTACAAATCTAGTCCCTGAACTTTGCAAAATTGTCAAAAATAGCCCCTGGGATTAAAATCTTTTGGAAATTATGATGAGACG
>LBNU01005801.1:0-15222 GCA_014162995.1 Artemisia annua | reverse complement strand
GAATTAAACGTTGAAAATTACTGTGTCTCTTTACTTTATGTTTTGTTCAAATATCTTTCAAAGTATTTCATATCATTATCTTAGCATGGTGCACGTTTAGACTATCTCTATAGTTAGTTTATCCGTGTAAACGGGACCAACAGTTAATGTAATTGTTTTTTAAAATACGAAATGAAAATACACTAAACACAAAATTGAAATACATAAAACATGGAATTCAAATACATTAAACAACGTACGATTAAAATAAACTACGTTTAAAACGTTAAACAACGATACGGTATTCCAAAACATTAACCTACGATTAAAATAAACTACGAATCAAGAAAATGAATCAGTCTGAGACATAGCACAGGGCCTAACCCCATAGCCCATCGGTATTCTGCTTCACGGTTTAACCGATCCTGACAAGCTTTTGCGCGAGCCTCACGAGCTTTTGCCTGAAATGTGGCTGAAGTTTGGATTGAAGCTTACCAAGACGTCTACAATGATCCCTCATTTTGGAATCTGGTTGTAGACAAGTTCAACAACCAAAATGTGGGTGACAATCGTACCAAACATATGCTTGTTGGTAAATGGAGGTCACTTAACTCGGGATGTAAAATATTCAACTTTATTTACATGGTGGTGTTTATGAACAGGGAGGTAAATGCCAATGATCGTCGTGCCACTGCGAAGACCATTTATCAGCAAAGATATGGTGGGAGAAGCTTCCAGTACGTTCACGTGTGGGAGGTTTTGAGAAACCACCCCATATGGCTAGTTTATGGTTAACAGTGTTGTATGGTTTTTTGAACCGTATCATTATTTTACGTTTCATTTTGTTTAACCGTATCGTTATTTTACGTTGCGTATGTTTTTATTTTCTTGTATTGTAATTTTAATTTAATGAAATGAATTTAGTTTATTTAATGAAATGAATAAAAAATAAAGTTGTAAGTGGTGGGCCCCAAATGAGAAAGTTGAGGTTAGTTGTTGGTGGGGGGAGGGGGGTTAGTTGTGAAGAGTATGTAAGGTGATGTGGCACCCGTGGGCCCCAAATGAGTAAGTTGGGCTCTTCACTATACCTTCCCCTCTTATAAGGCGTTTATGTTTAGTTATACGGTTCGGCCTATGTAGAAGGCACATGGGTCGTGGCCTTGTTATGAACTAGTAATATCTAAAGGGCGTTGCCCTAGTTTTGTAGCCTATAAATACTATGTATTCTCTCCTATGGAGAGTTGTTGGTTCATTTTATGCAATACAAAGTGTTATTATTCTCTAGCATAGAATCGTGGCATCCATCTCTCTCCCTCTTTCTTATTTCTCTCACTAGAATACTTGTGTGTTTATCATTATGGTGACCTAATAAGTGGTATCAATCACCTAAAGATCATTTTTTAGTGTGTTATAGTACGTATGTATCATAGTTCTTGAAAAAGTTTTTGTCTTTGTGGTTCTTTCGTGATATAAACTTAGTTGCTTACACTTGTTCTTGAAGCTTGTAAAGTTTTAAGGCTCTTTTAGTGTTTAGAAACTTAGTTTGTAGTCAAAAGTTTAGTTCTTTAAGCTTTTAAGTCGTTTTATACGTAGTTTAAAGTTTTGCAACTCATCGAACTTTCTCAAATTCTAGTTTTACGATGAAAGTTTGCAACTTTCTTGTTTATTACGTATTTTAAAGGTTTTTGATCGGTTGGAATAGTTTAGAAGATTGTCTTTTGTCGTTAAAATCGTTTTCCAAGAAACTATCATTCCATCAAACTTTTAGCTAGGGTTCATCGAACTTGCCAAACGAGGGTTTATCGAACTTTCAGTAAGGGTTCATCAAACTTTGCACAGTTAGGGTTCATCGAACTTTGGAGAACAAGGGCTCATCGAACTTCAACAACAACACTTCTTCTGCACGATTTGTGGTTTACTCAGTACTTTCCTTGCTTGTATAAGCCTGTGAAATACTTCGACTAAGGGAACATCTTCTAGCTTTTATAAGTTAGATACATCTCATCGAACTTGCAGATTTCATCGAACTTGCATTTTCATCGAACTTGCAGTTTTCCATCGAACTTGCAGTATTTATCGAACTTGCAAACCTATCTCATCGAACTTGCCACCAGTCAACCAGTCAACGACATTGAACTTGGACTAGTCAACATCATCGAACTTGTACCTGTGGACAGTGACATCGAACTTGTACTCAGTCAACCAGTCAACTTGGACTTAGTCAACATCATCGAACTTACAGCTGTGACAGTGACATCAAACTTACATAACAACCAAAACCAAAACTCATCTACTACAACACACTTCACAACTTCTAAACTATTCCAACTAGGCAAGAACTTGAAAAAGTTGAGAGTAGTTGTTGTATCGACATAATATGTCATGCTCCCGGTAATTCTTGAATATTCCAACTAGTCAAGAACTTCATGTTAGTTGATGTTCTTTTGAACTCTAGCTAGGCTGAAATCCCCCACATGGAATTTATCTCAAGAATTTCATAGAAAGGTTCTCCCTTTCAATGTATTAATCTTGTTTAAAAGATTTTTCTACAAAGATATGACATCAAGACAATTAGTAATTTGTCACTTCACAAGTTTGATACTAGTGTATACACACCTTTTGAATGTCTTATGTTAATTATTTTCCGTATCATAATTAACAAATTCCAAGTCTAGCATGTTATAGACCAAGGAATCAAGCATACTCATAGCTTCATCTACTAACATTCTTCTTTTAGACAAATCACCATCTTAAACTACACATGTTTTAGGATGATCCCATAAGGTATTTGTGTATGTCCTACATTTACACCATGTCATTCCAATCAAACTTGTGATTATATATATATATATATATATNCTATTTTTACAGATTTGACATTCTTTCCAACAACATGATGATGTGATTATGCTTGATAAGCTTAAGATATCCGGCAAAATAACTAGTCAACAGCGTCTCCTTCAGAACAATTGGGCCGAGGTTTTGAACAATTACAAATCTCTTCTACCTTTCCAATGTCAGTTCCAGAAATTTATGATATCCAACCATAAATTCACTCAAACAGAATAGGGCAAGTTTGCAATGAGTCCACCAGATTTGTTCAGGTCAATTTTAATTTCATGTTCATTCCATATTTAGCGTAAACCGTTATTAAGATATCGGGTTTGAAAAAAAACAAAAAATAAATAAAACAATGTAATCAAAACTTAACCATTAAAACAAATAGTTTTAAAGAATCGTTTCCATCTTTCCAAATACTATAACCGTCCAAAATGTTAAGCATCAGTTATTCACATGTAATTTAATAATAGATACATCAACAATAACATAATCAAAACAAAATGGTTTTAGTTTTTCTTTGACAAATAATAATAATAATAATCAGATCTAATATGTCTTGACTTACCATTATACTTAAAACGGATTCGTCGCCTATTCGCTGTCCGTTTCCTAGGGTACAACGATCGGAACAGTACGTTGTACTGCTGGATATGACCTCCATGCCTGAAATACTCATTGGATCAAAACATGATTCGTTAACCAACTCGAAACTCCACATTAGTGTGGTTTGGAACTGATAATTGATCGTGTGTTGTGTGATCTACCTCATGTTTTATTGGAACAACAAGGTTGGTACTTATACTACCAACTAGAAACTTATGGTGTAACGAGGCCTCACGAACCCGTGCGATGCACCGGCTGAATAATTGTTTAATTTCTACGTGTTTTGCATGTTATGTTTTTGTAAATGTTTATATATTGTTTAATAAAGGTTGCGTTAATGTTTGTAAATTGTAATACATGTTTATTATGATATTCTAACATTTTTAACTTACGTAAATAATTCGATATATAAATATAATATAAACCTGGTCGATGTATACGGTTGTGTTTTTTAGATTCTGAGTATTTGTTTTGTTTGGAGATTAAATATTTATTTGATGTTTTGTAACTTTAGTTATTTAATAAGATATGTAAAACGTCACTGTATTTAATATACACAAATTAATATGTATTATATATATTGTACTATCATTTGTCCTCCTAATCACACATACTTCTAACTCTCATTGAGACAATCATCATGACAACCCATAATGTTTGGATGAGCAACTTAGCTAATTCAGCTAAATCAAGCTATGTGAAAAATATGATGCTCGTACATTACGAACGTGAGGTGAAAGTGACATTCGTTGATGAAGAATATTTGAGAGAAAAAGCCATAGATATTATGGATCGTGTCAATCACAGGTATGAAATACTAAAGGGGTTAGAGTTGCTATGTGGTTCAGTATCTTGTGTTGAGTCCATTGCTAATATTAAAAAGATGCAAAAGGAGGATTTAGCCGATCTTTCGAAGCTGGTGCATCTAGTTACTCAAAAACACATGCGTATTCGTGATCTTTTTTCGTTTATGGAAAAGCTAAGCAATGCAATTTTAATATTTGGTTTTTATTTAATGTATATATGTTTGAAGTTTTTTTAGATTATTAACAATAGTTATGATTTTTTCGTTAAATAAATAGTATTTCCATGCAACATTTATATTTAAGACATTTTATTTCATCTTATATATGTTTTTTTGTTAATTTTTTTTATATGTTTAATTTCATTTTACAAATGTTTTTTTGTTTATATTTACACAATATTACATGTAAATTATAATTATTTATATATATATTAAACCTTTTAACAAAAAAACTTTGATACATTTTCATGTTTTTGACCGAATTAAACATTACAAGTTCTAAGTATTTAACTTAATAGTCAAATACTGATAACTGATTTGATGGAAGTGCATGAGAAACCCAAACGACTGCATGGGAACACTAATAGTCTGCAAACTTAACACTTCGATTAATGTTTGCAATGATTATTCTTAATACGCGTAATTTTCCACTATATTTATTTGGAGGTTATGATTTTTGAGTTTCATAAGTCTTCCCAAGGTTTTATTAAAAAAAAAAACACAATTTATCACCTAAACACTAAAAAAAATTAATCAAAAATCATGTCTGCAACTCCCAGAATCGATGAACTCAAGGATCTATGGGGTTCTGATAAACTTCACCACTGCATAAAGTTCATGTTTTGTCAAGAGATTCCCCTGAATGAAGCAATGATAATGTGGTTGGGTGCCAAGCGTGATGAGATGTGCATGAATGTGGATGAGCGAACTGAGAATCTGAAGGAGGTTTTAGAGCTTAATTTTGATGAAGAAGAATCGGCCGAGGATGGTTATGAGTTCCTTCGAGAGGTGCAGGTGATGGAGCGCCGTTTGCTGGAGTCCTTATAGGGTGTTTTGGTTGACCTTCGTGCTCTAATCACGAAGAAGGAAAAAGCCATTTCGACCATGGATAAGTATGATGAAGAATCCAGTTGAATGGTTGTGTAGGCAGTTAGGGCGTCTGTATAGGGTTTTTTGGGTTGGTATTTTGGGTTGGTAGTATGCATAGGTAGTTTGGTTGGTCTTCTTGACATGTATTTTGGTGTTGGTTGAATGATCAGAATGTAATCCCCCTCCCCCTTTAATGAAAAAAATTATGTTGTTTAATGTTATAATCTTTTGGTGTGGTGTTTTGTTTTCTGTTTTGTGTTTTTTTTTCTTTTTTTTTAAGTATACTTTACTTAAACCAGTTGACTTCTATTACCTATCACCCACAAAAATAAAACACACTCTAATAACTTGTATGTGTGTGGCGATTTTAGGGTTTTCAGTTAGAATCAACATAAATGAAACCAATCAATAAACAATTATGATAAATACTATCTTAAAGTGGTTGATTGTTGAATCACCGATGGATTAAACAACTCAGGTATTCGTTTTCCATCTGAATAGTAATTGGATATTGAGTATTGGTTTTGGATCTGAAATTTTTAGTTTGATTATGATGTTTAAAAATTAGGGTATTTATTATTACTTGTGGCCTTTTGATTATTATTATCTGGTTATAGATATTATTTAGTGTTTGAGATTATTAAATTTGGAACTGATATTGATTAGGTAGATGGGGTTGTTTAAGGGATTGTGGTTTTGTTTCAAATTTGTTTCCCTGATGATGCTTATGTGGTTGGGATTAATTATTTGGGCCTTTTTTAGTATTAGTATTATTTGCTTATAGATGTCATATAGATTCAGTTGCGACAAAGGAAAAAATAGTATCGCGGATTTTGTTAGTTTCAGTTATGACAACGGAAAAAAACAACTGATCTTTATTGGGGAGAAAGTTATAGATTTTATGAGCTAAGTATTTGTGAAGTCAAGGAAAGATCTTTGTGAAGATTTAATTTTAGCTGCGTTGTGATTGCATACAAAGTTTAGTGTATCAACTTAGACTTATTCAAGTCAATCATCTTCCATTGTGGTTAGTGGTTGTCATCAAGCAATGCATATATGTTTATGTCAATAAATATAATTGTTTATACATGGCAAATACTCGTCACAATGGATGATGATTGGCTCGAAGATGTTGAGCGCTGATGTGTATAGATTCTGCGTGTTTGTACTAATTATTAACAATAGTAACAGGAATTCATTAATAGCTATCCATTGTTAGTTGCTTATAGTGCTAGTATTTGTGTTTGGTATAAGCTTTTTTCTGTCTAATATTCTTTTGCATTTGGTGTAATGAGGAACGAAGTACGCGTAGCATTTGACATTGCCAAATACTTATCATATTGATCCAGGTATGTGGAATTGGATATTCCGTTTTGCGAATTCAATTTATAATCAACTTCTCTATGTTTCAATCTAATTATTAGTTATATACCTTGCAGTTTCAATGTTAGTGAGCTCAAGTTTTGATGTTACAAAGGTAAGTTTTAATATCTTTTTTTAGAGTTATAATGCAATGCCGCAGCAATCCTTGAGATAACTGTTCAACCATTGTGTTAAGGAATGGGGGCAAACTCTAAAAGATGCAGGTCAATTGTCTTGTCTTACCTGCCAAAATGGGTAACTTTTCTCAAACTTCATTGGATTTTTATCTTATTTATTCAACTTCAAATTAAATGAAGCTTGTTGTTTAAAAGTGTGTTTGGAATTGCTTATAAGTAGAAACAACCAGCAGCATAAACACTTCAGGAAATAGTATTTGGATTGCCTTGCTATACATCGTTTATACCAATCTCGTGTTTTTTCGTTTCTCATACATAGCTTTGAAATGACATTGTCTAAATTGCTTGGTGGTTAGAGCTAGCTGTATATTTGGGTTCTCTTTCATTTTCCTTTTTTCTTCTTTCAGCTCTTTCAATATTTCTCGCTTATTCTTTTCAGGCTGCGCTCCGCCATTTTTAACCTGTAATGCAAACAACACAGTAGTCAACACAGTTGCAATAGGCAAAAATTATTTACAAATCATGAAAAAAGGTTAGACACATCTATTTATGACCTGCAAATAATCGATTAATGTTTGTATACTCTTAGTTTTACGATATGGCCAACGGTGAATTCCCACATTTCTACAGTTACATGTTAAGGTAGCTATTCCAACATTAAGTTCTTTTGCAACTTGCTTTATTGGCATGTGAAAATTCTGCTTGATAGTCCCCTTGTTGTATTCCATAATATTGAAATATGAATATCAAATATGTGTATGTAAACAAAAGTATGTGTAGTTGGATGTAAGAGTGTTGCTTTTTAAAGACTTACCAAACCCTGTATATTCCAAACAGTTTTAATAATGTTTAATACATAGTGATTACTCATAAATTTTATTAATTATAGTTAAAAATACACAATGATGAAAATTTATTTTCAATAATAGAATTTAAGCAAAGGGGAATGGTACCTGGATAAATTAAACATTACTTATTTTGATGAATGCTATGTTTCATGATTGATTCCATGGATGATATTTGCATCACATATTCTGATGGGAAATTGAGTGCATTTCAATTTGAATGGCCATCTATTCATGTTGAATATGAACGTAATCCTTGGAATTAGAACCGTGTTTCCTATATTTGACCCAGTGATGATTTCTGCTTCAATAAGCAGTCGTCTTAACCGCTTGATAATCAGGTGTGTCCCAATGCACAAACCTCTGTTTGGATCCACATTTCTGATTAGCACAACTATTAAGTTTTTTTGAAGTCTTAGGATGTGAGGTGGCATAAGTTGAATATCTGTAAGGTGTGACATATTGTTGGGCTTTGTTATTAGGAGGCTATCAGTTCCTTATTTAAAGTGTGATAAACCACTTGATATGTGTAGGTGGATGATATAGTGTGGTTTTTTAAAGCCTTAAAAAACCCTTGTATATTCCAAACAGTTATAAGAAGGTTTGATAACTGATAGTTACTCATAAATTTAGTTGATCATGTACTAATAGGATTTGATATTATTTTTACTACTCCCTCCGTCTCAAAATTATTGTCCTCATTTGACTTTTTAAAGTCTTAATGTCTCAACTTTGATCTTTAATATTTTCGTATGTATTATATAATACTTGATGAAAATTGTACCAATAAAAAAACATTTAAAAACCAATTATTCATATAATTTTCGTCAATTTTTATATAGCATGTCAAAAAATATTAATGATCAAAGTTGAGAAATTAAGACTTTGAAAAGTCAAATGAGGACAGTTATTTTGGGACGGAGGAAGTACTATTTATTGTTTGTTGCTTGATAATAGAAAGGCTTAAATTTGTTGGTAGTGTTAAACATTCAGAATAAATACAAAATTTTTTTAACAGAATGCGAATCCGTTATTAAGAGGTGTATTTGTTTTTGTGTTATATCGTTTTATGAATTTTGTGAGGTGGTATTGTAGCGATATGGAACGCCTTATTATGTTATATGATTGTAGATTGACGTTATTGCATAGATTATGAGTTCCTAGGGTGCTCGTAAATCATATTAGCAAGTGTTGGGTCATTATTTCTGAAGTTTGTATTTACCATGCCATACTGCATTTAGGGCGGAAACTGATGTCCTCAACACATATGTATCTAACAGCGTATACCGTGATTATTATCGGTTCACTTTATAATAGAAACACACAAACATTAGCATCCGACTATAAATATTAAACATTTAAGATATGGCATACATCATTTTATGAAATATGGAACATGTGAAAATGATATTTCACCAGCGTTTGTTTCAATTAATAACATAATCATCGTCATTCTGTTTATCATATAAGTTATTAAGAGTTTGCTGATATCAGGGGTGCCAATGACAACTCCAAACTCACATATTCCCTTTGTTTATACTTAGATGTGAAACAGCATTGCCCCATCATCTGTTCGTTTTTAGCATCACTTACATTCAGATTCTTTCCTATATGTTTCTTTCCTTCATCCGACCTTCTTATTAGTTTCTGCTTGTTGCCATCAGGTTGAGCACCACCATTATCAGCCTGCAATGCATTTAACACACACGTCAATACACTACTCATAAATAACTATTATTAAAAATTCATAATATATATACATAATAGATTAGTTGATAACCTGAAAAGTTTTTATTGTTGATTGTGTCGGGGGGGCCAACGACATTTCTAAATTCACGTATTTCCTTTGTTTATGCTTGGCTTTGAAACAACATTGTCTCAACCTCTGCGTGCTTTTTGCAATAGATAGATTCGGATTATCTTCTATCTGTTTNTTAGGTTTAGATTAATTATTGATTTGTGGATGTTTCAGTAAATTAAATATTAGGGTTTAGAGTGTTTGGCTTGATGGCTAGTAGGTTTTTGTTTTTTTTTAAATGTTACGTAGGACTTGATTAATATTTTGATAAGAAGTAAACAAATTACATATTTTCATAATTATTGGATATTTGGTTCCGGAACCGAGAACCGATGGAACCGAACCGAACCGACCCAAGAACCGAAAAAATCTCAAAATCAAGAACCGGAACTGGAACCATTGGTTCTGGTTCCGATTCGGTTCTTCATGGTTCCGGTCCGGTTCTCGGTCCGGTTTCGGTTCTTTGGTTCTTTTGCTCATCCCTAGTATGAACTATATGCATTTGATGAACTTGAAATATTATGGGTGCATTTGTAGGTGGGGATGCATGCAATAAGCTATACCAAACAATAGGTGCAGATATGGTGTCCATGTTGGACAACTATAGAGCATTTGCGAAGATAATGCGATTCCTAAGCTAACGATAATCACTAACGATCAATGTGAAATACAATAACCAATCATACGCAATACATTCATACTGTTAGGGCTAAGTTAGGACGACACATTAAGTTTAAACATTAAGAATTTAGATACTGAAGCAAATGTAACAGGCACAGATAAATATAGATGGGGTCTTGACGTATTGCTAAAATCCCTGTTGTTATTTATACAGACTTTGAATAAAGTTTTGCATAAGACATTCTGATAGTTTGCCGAGACAAAATATGCGGTGGTATGGATTTTTTGTTTGGAAATATTGGCATTCGTTATTCCATGCCTGAAACATAAACAGGGAATTTGAATACTTTAACCATCCGATGGTGCATCGCATATAGAAATTACAATGTAAGGTTATACAGGAATTTATGTGTAACGCACAGTCAACATAAATTGTTTGCAGTTATAAATAGGTATTGTAACTCATTTAGTCAGTGTTTTAACACATAATGACAATTTATTGGTTATTTATAATTGATTGTAGTTATGAATATATATATAGGCATATTTAAGCTGTTTTAATCATAGAATTGGATTGTAGGTATTGTTTGTGTTATTTAGATAAGGGTTTAAGGGATAAAATTCAGATGTTTCAAAATTCAATAATAGGTAAATCATAATAAAAATAAATAACAATATTTTTTTTTGCTAATTGGAAGGTGAACTCAAACTTATTTTACTTGGAATTGCTGAAAACAATCGCTAAAAGCCAAAAATCTTGGCACATAACTTATTTAAAATTCACTAATTTACTATACATGATCATTACTCATGTATGATACTAAAAATGGAAAATATAACAATCTAATCGGAATCATCACTGTCAAATGTAAACTTCCTTGCTTTTTTCTTGTCTCGTACATAGCTGTCCTCATCAGGGCATGTAGAATCTTCAGGATTTGTTAATTCACTACCGGCGGCTTCAAAGTCAAACAATATGCTGAAACGATGTTTTCAAAAAAAAAGTATATAATAAATAAGTTTGGTATGTAAGTTTTGAATTATCGATCGGTAATTAGAACATACAAATGATATATAACCTTATGTCATTGTCATTATCGATATATTTAGCTGATGTGGTCACCTCCAGGTCTTTTACTAATCTTTTCAATGACGTCTTTTTTTTAAGCAAAGAAGAAGGGGGCGTGCTTGATTAAGAACCATCATCCAATGGTTGGATTTGATTAACATCAGAACAGGTAAAATTCTCATATTTTCCATGTTCATAGTAACTGTTGGAGCTCAATTCAAACACGTGTGTGGTACCAATCAGCTTTAATATTGTATGAGGTATGTTCCGGTCGTTTTCAGAAACCTGCAACATATAGCAAGTATATGACATTTTAAGTTTTTAATTTACCATATATAAATGTACCTGGTATCCGGAATTCAAAATTGATTCAGCTTTGCACCCAACCAATTTGGCAGAACACTCGTCAAACATCACAACAACGGTAGATTCTGTTTGATCAGACACATCAAATTCAATCCCGTATCTGGAAGGGATGCACGAACGTCAGGTAAGACAAAACGTATACATAATATTATTTGTATTTGAGCTTTATAAACCGTAATGTTACCTTGTGATTGTTTTAGAGATGGTTTTGTCACATAAATCACACCAAAAATCACCATATTTATAGGTAACACATTTCATACAATTGTCGTTACTGCATGACATGTAGCTCCAACCATTGTTAGTCCTTACACCATCAATCCTAACCTTACAATAGTAGGTCAAAGGCTGCACATACAAATTATTTATAAGTTGAATGAATACACGTATCAACATACAATATTGGTTGTGCAACTTGCATCTTACATTGTCTTCACGGTTGCCCCGATCCAACAGCTTTTTTAAGGTAACATATTTAGGTTTAGAAACGTGATGGCGTGGGATTGCGACTACGCAACAGGTTTTACCTCTCAAGGGATCTTGAGAAGCTTGCAATCCCACCAGGCAGTGTAGTATAGTGTAGTGGTAAGTACGGGGGATTGATCATTCTCTCACAGGGAATAGTGTTCGTTAGGATAGAAAAACTACTCTAAAAGGTCTAAATGTGAAGGAAGATTATTTTTGTGTTTTTATATTTTATGGAAAGCAAGTAAAATCTCGGGTTTTAGAGGAGTGGGCGGAATTAGTTGCTAGTCAACTAACCCAAAAACTACAATTGCAATTAAAAATAAAATAACTAAACTATTGTGGTTGTGAAAACTTATATGGAGACAAATGTGTTTACTTAGACTTCCTTACTCCCTAACTATCTTTTACCGGTTAATTGGTGTATGTATTACTTGCGTGGATGACGGGTGTATTCCTTAACAATTCATGGGGTGGCATACATATCTCCCCAATTCTATGAGCTCTTATCTCCTCCTACAACTATGCGTACACATAATCATAGGGATTGTAAACAGTGGCTCATGCGTTAAATACTACCTTAATAACCTAGTATGCCTTAGTTACATGTTTCTTAAGACGTTCAAGCATGTTACCATATAGGAGTATTGCCAGTTTTCTTAAGCCTAACATTGATGAAACATTCATCCCAACAAAGTAATAACACACCAATCAACCAATAATTAATAGTTAGGTTTCATTAGATCTAAGCAAACACAAGAAAAATCTAGCCTAGCATGTTAATTGAAAGACAAGCATAAGATATAATTAACCAACACATAGACATATTGATTAATTTAAGTGATGACTTATCTTTAATTGAACATGAGGGATTCAAGGGTGAAAAACCCTTGAAAATACAGCCAAATTCGTCTTTAGGGTTTTTCCCAAACTTGTACCAAAAGTTCCACACTAATGAATGAAAAATAGAAAAGTATATATAGATTTTACATTCTGACGGCGTCAGGTTATGGGTTCTGACGCCGTCAGCTCGCCGTCATTAGGGTTCTCAGATGGCCTAGATTTACTTCTGACGCCGTCACTCTTTATTTTGCTCTGGGCCGTCACTCTTTAGCTTAACACCTGACGGCCTATTTTCTTTAACACCTGACGCCGTCAGGTGTAAACATCTTGTTTTCTTAATAGGGCGTCTAGTGTAATCTGATTTTACTCCTTTGTCCATGTTGGCTGACGGCGTCACCTTGTGACTCTGACGCCGTCAGGTAGGATTTCCAGCTTCTTTTGAGACTTTGTCGTTTTCTTCACTTTTATGCTCCAAAAACGTCCAAATTAGCATGTTTTCCAGAATTCCTCTCAAAAGTACCTAAAATGACAAAAGGAACGATTTAGGGCAATATTTGATCACATTTACTCGAATTAGGGCTTAAATGACCCCTTAAAACGGGTACACTTTTCGTCTCATCAAAACGTCAGAGCGCAGAGAAAAATGGTTAATATCCGACCGGCTGTGACACATGATCATAGATAATGTCAGGAAAAGTAAACGATGTATGTAATACATAATATATACGCATAAATATCTATTATAGCATACTAACAATTGTTTTGGCAGGTTAAAATCAAGAGATGGAGAGCCTGACTTTCGATAACCTCGCATTACCACATCTTACAGGTAACGGGCCACACCTGTACATAATGATATACATATTACAATGGATCCATAACAATAATAACAAAAGTTAATGAAACCACTGTTTAAGGAAGAACTAACCAACTAAATATTTTTCTTTTGCACTCTCTAGTTTTGTGAATTATTTGGGTTCAAAAGGACACGGCTCCAAATGTGCACAATGCACAGCCACTCTACCTGCATCTGAACACATTTTGTTTGCCTCTACAGGATTTTCAAGGTTTGTGAATTCTTTGGGTTCAAAAGGACATGAGTCCAAAGGCGCAAAATGCACATCAACCTTACCTGTACCTAATCCATTTTCGTTTGCATATGCAGGCTTTTCAAGGTCAAGCATGAAGGGAGCCATTTGCACGTTTTGGCATTCATCATTGATGGGGTTGTTTCTGGATCACGGCCGGACATGTTGAAGTGGATATGGTGGAAGCTCAACTAAGCCACATGTAATTTATATGTTGAGGATTCCTCATTGATGTAATTACTAAATCTTTAAGTCCATACATTAAAACATGGACACTTGATATGCCTTTCAACAAGTAGCATTTGTATCTCATTAACCACATGGACAATCGCATTTGCACCTCAATAACTCCACGGACACCTCGCATGGGCCTCGCAACACACTTGATTCTCACATGGCTACATTTTTCACTTCTTGAAAACTATGTCATCAATGCTCATCAAAAAATTGGTGTCATTAATACTCCCCAATGTTTTTTGGAACTCAATCTTTCAATATATATGATGATAACCATTATTCCCCATTAATATGCAGTTAACTCTCACTTAAACCAATCATTAATCGAGTTAAATGCAATACTTATGACATTGTAGACCATTAATCACTTGTTGTTACAACTTTGAAAATTGTAAGCAAGCCATTTCTCTTTTCATAATGTTCCATACCGGTCCCCGTATTTCGAGACTCAATATTTTATTCACAAGTTTTCCAACATTAACTAACCCAGTAAAGTCCATAAAATAGTTTACTGTTTTCTCCAACCTCCATCCTCAATACTTGCCAGCCCATGGTGGCAGTGAGTGGTGCAACAATGTCAGCATAATCTTCATACCATAAGATTGAACTCGGCTGATGATCCATCTATATCGCTCCAGTGCTGCATAATTATTTTTGCTATATGATCAACATATGAACTTGTTAAAATATCTTTATTTATCTTTATTAAAATAATTATTTTATTTTGGGTATGCAGCCACACAATTTGAACGCAACTAATAATGAATCTGTTAATACAAATATCGTCCTAAAAACGTTATTTATATTTTACGATCTTTTACCATGTTTTGTTAACGACAAAATATAAGGTAAAGTTTAACAACAAGTTATAAACATGAGTTTAAGTATTTTACACATTTTGTTTAGACATAAACATAACCTTTAACTTGTTCTTATTACTTCTAGTTAAAATGATTTTTAATCATATTTAGAAATCTTTTATTACATCATACATAGCATCATGTTTCTTGTATTGTAGCTTGATCTTATTGAGATATGTTGAAGATTTGAGTTAGATATACACTCAATGTATCC
>LBNU01005799.1:45935-76128 GCA_014162995.1 Artemisia annua | reverse complement strand
TTCATTCGTTTATGCTTGGATCTGCTAACACTATGAGTGGCAACTATTCCTGTAGAAGTGGAAGGATCCAAATAAGACTTTTTAGTGTGTTGTGCTACGTTTGTTATCTCTAAAGAGTACATTTCTGGAGCAATTACATTAGTGTTGACAGATTTTCCTTTTTCAAGCTTACGTATTTTCTCTTTCAACTCAATGATAATGTGCATTTTATCTTGAATTTCACTATCGAGTTTTCTGTTAGAATAAAAATATTCATCACGACTCTTTTGCCAAAAATCTGTAACTTCTTGCAATTCTGCAATCTCCTTTTCATATATCGAGATTTTACTTTTAAGTTCCTCGTTTTCGTTTTGAAAAGTTGTAGAAGTTTTGAGACTTTGTAATTCCAGTTCGAAATCAAGACTTTGGTTTTGACACCATTCAAGCTTTTTGTTGAGTTGAGAAATCTCATTTGAAAGTTTGTTTTGCACATCATCGTTGTGTTTTCGGAGATTAACGTTTTCATCTTTTAATGTCTCAATGTGTTTAGACAACAACTCAACATCATCACAGTGATCATCAACAAGCATCAAAGTACCAGATTCATAAAGAGAATTCATAATCACCGATATTATATCAGCACTAAGAACATGTTCCAAGAGTCGATCAGCATCTTTTTGTAAAAATTGATTTTGACGTTTTTGATTTAAAATCGCTTGTTCAGTTTCTTGAAACACATTCATCATAGATGAGACTTCTTTTTGAAGTTCCTGTTCCCAGTGGCGAGCACAATGACGCAAATGTCGTGCAATTAGTTCAGATTCGCGTTTGGTCTCATATAACCTAATCTTTTAAGATTAATACACGATCTCATCACAGATCTTGTAAAAGCACAAAGGCTTCTTTTCTTTTCGATAACTTAAAAGAAAGTACTAAAACAAGATTGTTTCAGTCTCCTTTTGTATCGGTTACGGAAAATCAAGAGTTAAAACATAAAACGTTTCACTTCAAACCAAACTTACCTTTGATCCCTCATCAAAATCGTGAAGCCTTTTTGCTGCTGGAAACAAGAAAAAGGACGATTCATGTTAACAAGACAAAAGAGGGAGATCGGTATTCATTTTTTTGAGGATAAGAAAGTTGGGTGAGAGGGTGTTTGTGACTGCGCTTAGTTTTTGTGTTAGAATGATTAGTGCAACTAAATTTTAGGGTTGTGAGATTAAGTTTGTATTATATACACGATAATTAGGGTTGAGTATCATTAGTGGATTCGGGCCTTATTACTATTGTTGTGTTGGGCTGGACGAAGTGAGTGTTGGGCTTCAGGTTTATTGGATTTGGGCTGCGCATTATACCAATGAAGATTGGGCTGGAATGTTTACAAGTATTGCAATAGACTGAGTGAAAGATTGTTTGGGCTTAAGTGTCGTGGGATTAAGCTTAAGTGTGAAAATCGTGGGATTAAGCTTAATTGTCAGTTACTTTTTCTTTGGTTACACTTTTGGTTAAGCTCTAAATTCTTTATACAATCCGACTTGACTGTGTGGTTAAATTTTCGGGTTATATTTTGGAATACGGTTTCGATTGAGCTCCACGAAATTGATAGTGATACTTATTTTGGGTTGAGATTATTCGGGCTCGTGTGGAGTTTACTTTTGTGCTAATTATTGTGAAAGCGTAAACGATTTACCAAGACTCATTTGAAAACTCAATCTCACTCCGTTATTATCTACATGATCTTATCCTCCTTCGTGTCATCAAGAATTTTCCTTTTCCACACTCAATCAATATCTGTGTTTCACGGTTTCTTCTTGATTTTGTAAAATCCCGCGAAAGAATTTATTTTTCGGTTTAAATCATAGAATTGTAAAATCCCGTGCACGTTCATAATCATGTCTACTAAGTCAGATTATATCATCTCTGAGATACTCAAACTGTACGACGTGATCGATGAACACATGATTT
The DNA here is from genome assembly GCA_014162995.1 of Artemisia annua. Lineage (NCBI taxonomy): Eukaryota > Viridiplantae > Streptophyta > Magnoliopsida > Asterales > Asteraceae > Artemisia > Artemisia annua. The sequence continues at coordinate 74,184 of LBNU01005799.1, read as the reverse complement.
CAAACCATGTACAACAAATTAACATGTTTGATTCTGATATTGCTAATGTGGAATCGTCGTGCTCGAATTCTCAAGTGAAAGAGTGTCACCAGCCACTTAAATTGCTCGATACAGCAAATGATTGCTGCATAGAATGTTTTCGACAACTTCATTCACACCTTTCGGTACTTTTAGAGGGAACTGGATGCAAGATGGGATTCGAACGTGCATTTGCAACACTCTTTGGTCAAGATGTTCAGACTTTCACAGACACAATGATTCTCAACTTAGATCAATTACAACAACAACTTGACCAAGGAGAATCTTCCGAAATTGGATCCATAGTTGCCCTTTGTGTACTCAACAAACAACTCTAAGTGTTCATTGATTCGAAATTCACCATGGATTATGACTATGATAGTCAGATGACATTAAAGTATTTTGTTGATCACACGAGAATCGAGGTTGACACGTTCAGAGATACACTACTCATTCTCATGGGTAATGTCAAGGAGTTCATTAATGAAAGGGAGCTGAATCAACAATGCAGTGACACTACAGTTGATAAGCATGATACAAACGATAGCTCTTGGACTTATACTACTCATGGCATTGATATTCATCACAGATCAGAAAATGCCCAAGTTCCATCTGCTGAGGTACATGTCACTGATCAACACGATGTGCTTTCTAATGAACGACAACATACTGATCAAATTAAACCCACTTATGACACATATTCATTGGAAAAGACTGATAGTAATATCATTTCTGATTCAACAAATATGAATCATAAAGGGGGAGAAAGTTATCAGTATGTTGAACAGGATGATGAGTCAAGTTCTTTGTTTACGGCTGAGACTTTCAAATCAAATGATATGGTTGATAAAGAAGTGTTTAATGAACTTTCAAACAGATTTCTACAACTTGAAAAACATTTTATTTCTCTTGAAATCGCAATGCAACAAAAGGAAGAAAGTTTTCAAACTAATCAACCATGTAAAAATCCGGAACTTCCTGATTTCAGTGAATTCTTTATGATTAATGATTTGAAAGCTCAGCTAGATGCAAAAAACTTGACCATCATCAACCTGAAAAACCGTATTACGGAGATGTGTGCTATGTGTAATGAAGTTAAGGCTAAACATGATAGTGATGTTATTGCAACTAGAAATGTTGAATTGGAACTTAATGTGGCTGAATTACTTTTGGAAAATGAGTCTTTGAAAAAGCATTGTAAAAACCTGAATGAGTCAATCAAAGAAACGAGAATCAAGTCGATAGAACAAACAACATCTTTGACTGCCAAAAATGATGAATTCAAAGCTCAACTCCAGGAAAAGGGTTTCACAATTACATCATTAAAAAATGAGCTTAGAAAAGCAACCAGGAATAGTGTGAACACTAAGTTTGCAAAACCAACAATCTTGGGGAAACCAGTTTTACAATCGAATAGAAACCAATCAGTTGTTAGACAACCGACTGCGTTTAGATCTGAACGTCCAAAATTTTCAAAAACTCGGTTTGCCTCCCAAGTTGATGCGGAACAAGTTTTGACAAAACCAGTCACTCCACATTATTTGCCTAAGATAATTGCTTCTAGTTCTGTTAAACCTCAACATGTAGCTACTCCTGCTCCCAGCTCCTCTAGGATTAGTTCGAAAACAGTGTCGAAACCAAGCATTAAGACTCAACACTCTTATGATATAAATGACTTGTACAAGAACTATGATCTAGAAAAGGCTAGGAAAAGGGCTCTACTTCATAAGGATGGAATCTTAGGTTCACAACCTCGTATGATGCCTCCTTGTTTATTGAGGAACATTGCTATGATTCAACCGGTTAAGTCTAGGATTTTCAGTAAGTCATCTACCATGCATAAGAAGCAAAAACAAACCTAAAACTTCTCCTAGGTGGATACAAACTGCTAAATCTTTGGAGACCAGGAATATCGATAAGCCTTCCACTGTGCATAAGAAGCTTAGTAATCCTAGACCTTGCCATAAGTGGATTCCAACTAGTAGAATTTTTAAGTACGTTGGACTTAAGTAGATACCTACCGGAAAGGTGCTTACTGATGGCAATGTCATGGTTGACCGTGAAACCCCTAAGAGTTTGGATACTGATGTCACTAACCCATATATATGCAATCAAGTTTGTAATGTTAGTGCAGGTAGTCCTTACTCAGTTGCAGGTACATTGATCATTCACTACATGAGAAGACTCAAAGTCTGGAGGCCTAAAGCAAGCATATCTCCTGCTTCAGGAGGTCTGGAAAGTCAATGTTGATGTATGCATGCAAAATGACGTTTGAACACCTCAGTTCAAGCCTCGTTCTTCATCATTATGACATTTGAACACAACGGTTCAAGCCTCGTTCATCAACGACTATGATGTTTGAACACCGCAGTTCAAGCCTCGATCCTCAGTTTCATCATTATGGAGTCTGCTGACAACACTTCAGGCCCCGTTCATCAAAGAAAAGAAAGGTGTACGGTTCAGTGCGCCTTATCATCGAAAGAAGAGGAATCTTCTTGTCTTTGACCATTCTCAACAACATGCTTCATGCTCTCTCCATGTTCATTCAGTCATCAAGTAGATCTACTTATCTTTGATCATATTCTCATTCACTTGTTCAATCAAAAATGGCAACCTCGTTTGCAATTTTTGAGGGGGAGAAGGGTGAATAAAATACATGATTGACTGTATTCTTATTCACATGCTCAATCAAAAATGGCAATCTTGTATGCAATTTTTGAGGAGGAGAAGTGTGAATAAACTACATGATTGATTGTATTCTTATTCACTTGCTACTCAATCAAAAATGGCAAACCTCGTATGCAATTTTTGAGGGGGAGTAGTGTGAATAAACTACATGTTGATTGATGTTTGAAGAATGGTCATTCCTCATGGTGTTGAGGATGACTCTCATGATATCGAAGATGCACACTTGAATACTGATCCGTTACTTGAATAATGTAGTTGCACACGAAAGTTGGTTGACATACGAAAGCTTATGAAATGTGGTCTTCAAAACCGGCAGAGCAAATGATACTGAACTCGATGAACTGATCAAGGCAACTTAAGATAAGTTGTAACTTCCCTCAACCACCTCCGAGTCCGGTTAATCAACCCGGGAAGGAAGGAGGAACTAGCGGTACCCAACCCAACTGGTCATTCAACTCTGTAAGGTTGGACCCATTACTACTGTTCTCTCTTCAGATCCGGTTAATCAACCCGGTAATGAAGAGGAAAAGGATGAGCAAGGGAATGTAATCATGACAAAGATCATTGAGAATGAAGAAGCAACTGAGTAAGTCACCGACATGGACGTGAATCTCTTTCGTCACGGGTTGTTATTTCTCCAATGTGCACTCTAGAAATCGACCACAAGAACATGAATGAAAATGTTGGCTACTACGTCAAAACGGCTATGAATGTGGACATGGAATGTCAAGTGATCACGGAGTTTATTTGGTATTATTTATTTGTGGGTGAAGTGAAATTTCACGGGTGCGCGTACTTAGTATATGAAGATATCAGGTTTGGTTTGATGAAGATTCTTCATGATCCTTGTTCGAGCTCTTAACCTTTGCAATGACGAAGACCTGGATATCTAGTTATTTGGGTAATTCTTCATTTATATTACCACAAAATAACTATCACTTTAAGTGTCACACATTGTTGTCGATATTCAAGAGGTGATGTACTTCTTATACTTGATGGTTGTTGAAGAGTATGGAGTACTTAGGGATTCAAAGTTGCACGAACTCTCTACACCACTCTTAGTCATACATTTGCGCAAGTTTAAGTCACAAGTTCAGGTTAGTTTGCTACACTCTCGATCATGTTCATTATATCGGGTTTTCTCCATTAGTGGTCACTTCATATAGCCTACATAAGGGGTGGTTAAGATAGTCATAGAGAGTTTCTGTAGCAGTTGATTCTCACAGGATACATCCGAGCCAATATTGTTCTTCTCTCATGATTTCAAGTGTAATGTGATGCTGATTCTGAGGTATCAAATCCAACAAGGAGGAAGGAGACATACATCTGAACGCTCAACGAGTACACGTGATGAGCTTTATACTTCTTAACTAAAGATATTCCGGGAAGACAAATGTCACAACCGCAGAGAGAATCAGTGTCTTAACTCGTTTTCTGGTGTATTATTCCATCCTCTGGGGGGGGGTCTCTTGATAACTCGTGGTACGTATTACTTCGGCTTTCAACGAGAAGAAATGTGAGAAGAATATTTAGAGTGTGAGATGATATTGCTTATTGATATCTTCATGCGAGCCGATATGATTTATGTTAAAGTGCTTCTGGTTAACGCTTCATGTACACATTGTTATGCTGACTCCGATGAGTTCGCAACCATCATGGGAGAGATATGTGTACATCAGGGACGCACAACAGGTTGACGTGATNCCATCCTCTGGGGGGGGGTCTCTTGATAACTCGTGGTACGTATTACTTCGGCTTTCAACGAGAAGAAATGTGAGAAGAATATTTAGAGTGTGAGATGATATTGCTTATTGATATCTTCATGCGAGCCGATATGATTTATGTTAAAGTGCTTCTGGTTAACGCTTCATGTACACATTGTTATGCTGACTCCGATGAGTTCGCAACCATCATGGGAGAGATATGTGTACATCAGGGACGCACAACAGGTTGACGTGATCGAGCTTAATCATTTATTTTGGAGTTGATATCCGTAGAGATGATCAGTGTTTCTTCTTGTATTGGGTACATGTGTACAATATGGATTAAGTTGTTATACGTAAGATAACTGGAAAGCGTGCGATGAAATGAAGATGTTGATATCTTGTTCCCCTAAATAGACAAACTGCTCAAAACCGCCGAGTAATGTGAACATCGGGGACGCATAACAGGGTCATGTGATCGGGCTCAATTTGCTATTCCAGGATTGAAAATTTCAGAGATGATCGGTGTTTCACCTTGTTTCTTTGGTGCCATCGTTTTCTTCGGGTCTTTGAACTTCATATAATGATAATTTTTGCATCACTTCAACTACTTGGAGAAGTGGTCTCATGAAGATGATTGTCGGTTTGGGGGGAAGCTACCAAAGCTTCACATTGAGGAGGCTAAAATTCGACGATTTGGGGGTGCCTAGCGATTAACTCAATTGTGAGATTCTAGTGATTTGTTATCAACCTGTGTTTGGTGAATCTTTGTGACTTAAGTCGTTTCAATTGGTCTGATTGTAATTTGACATTGTGAGTTAATATTTACAACTTAACTTATTACGATCGGATCTATTGTAACTTGACTTGTCACGACTTGACACTTAGTGCTAATTGTGACTTATCCAAGATCTCACTCTAAGTCTAACTCGCATATTACATCTCTCGGTTTCTTTTGTTGACTTTAGTAAAATCCCGGGAAAGAATCGATCTCTCGGTTTAAGTCACAAGAGTTGTAAAATTCCGTTTAAGATTATATCATGGCAACCACGGGTTCAGACGATTATTCAGGAGCCTCGAAAGATTTGGTGGTGAAAGTTTAAGAGATGTTGACTACAGACTTCTACAACGAGCTGAACGATACTCTCATTTTGGTACTCATGTCAACATCTTCTTAAACTGAATAGTATCCTTTGTATATATATTATACATCATACCAAATTTTAAATAGAAATATATATAAAACAAAAACCCATAAAAATCATAAAATTAGAAAATACCAAAAATAGTTGTTCTAGGCATGTCTTCTGTTTATCGATAACATTTACGGTCCTAGAAATGTCATTCCATAATGACACGGGACTTTAAATGAAGCTCGAGCAGAAGTTCTAATGAAATAAAGTAAAACATGTCTTTATGGCTTGCTATTACTTCAGATAGCAACCCAGTCGTCAGTATGGGGAAAGCATGTCGCCAAAAAGACAGTTGTTCCTCTCAAAGGCACGAATTACATCATATCTGTGCCTTCTCGATCTAATGTACGTTTCAGTGCATTATTTTTGGTATAAGAAGACAAATCTTCTTTGTATGCAAATAGTTTTCCTTCTATGATTCTTCAGAAAATTGTTTGTGAGACACATGGTGGTATTGCGTTGTTTGAAACTCTATCAGATTTGGATTGTTCATAATATTTGTTCATAATATTTGTTACTCATTCTATGACTATAGCTCTTTAAACTAGAATACGGGTCATTGATTGAGGGGGATAGTGCATTCAAAGTTTATATCATCAAACGGATCTCTTGGTTATCTCAAAATTATTGGAAAAGGTTTTGTAAGTTAATGGGGTATTAGTTGAAGAGGAACTTACTAAGTTTTATTTCTAATGGCCAAATGTGTTAGTTGCTAGAAAGATTAGGGCATTATGTGCAATATGCTTATAGTTTCCTAACTTTATGTAACTATTAAGGTCATTTGTGTCACTTTGGAATCCTCGTATAATCCCCTAAATACTTTAAAACCAAAAATCTAAAACAAGTTAGAAAACCATTGTGTTTGATATTCTTGTATACTCCTCTGGCATTTGTATGATCTGATTGAATTTGTTTCACATGTTGATTGCCGATGATTGTTTAATTGTTGTTGATTATGTGCTCGTGTTCTCAGGATGTGCTTATGTATGTAGCTACAGGGTTAGAATCTTGTTCCTAAGCTCTTGATTTGAAACTTGATATATGTGTGAATTGCCATGTTAGTAATTGCTGTTTATGTCCGATAGACACTTGCAATGAACGTTCATGATTGCTAGTTGCTCTTCATGCTAGATAGCATTTTTGATGAGATGTTTGAATGTGGCTTGATCATGTTACGAATATGGTATTATGAGTAGGAAAGCTGCTACGTGGTAGCGGTTAATGAAGAATGAATTTGTATGTATGTATATCTGTGTTGATATTCTTATGCAAATTCCATGTCCGATATGAATGTCCCTGCTCCTGTTCTAACCATTTGATCAGACCTTCAAACTCTACTGACTGGCTCTGAATTCACCACAACAACAACATCGGCAGCAAATACAACAACAACACTTTCATCACCACCACCTTCACTTCGACAAAGCATTAATATTTTGGTCTCGCCAAGTGGGGATCTACAATTTTTTCTAGAAGTTTTGTTGGTGGATGGATCATTGATGTTGACTAGTGACTCATTCAGAGAAGCAAAAAGGTCAAAATCATTTGTGTCATAATTGTTATCTTGTGCATTCCAAAGTAGTGTGATATCAAATGTTAGGTGTCAGAGTATGAATTTTTCATGAGTTTCTCGTTAAACTCCAAATCATTTATAAACTTATCATAACTGACACCAACATTCTCCCTCATTGATTGAGGAGCAGTGACTAGTTCGTCTCATTATCAGTACATGTTAAAATCTGACCACATTTTCTCCCATATTTCTAAACTTATTTAAATCAATTGGGATCACAAAATCTCAAATGATTTGAAATTTTTTGATCGGGGGAGAGAATGTGATTTAAATATGAAATCTGATATAAAATGTGATGTTTTGGACTTTAATGTACACTCTCCCATATGTGCTAAACTCTTTGATATATATCAATGCACTTATTGAGGGGGAGCAAGTGGCTAGTGGTGAACAAAATGGATGGCATCTCATGTGAGCGTGACTCAGAATTGACTCATGAATTGAAGAAACACAACTGTTAGTATTCGAAAGGATTTATTCAAGTAGAAAGTACCGTTTCGAGAAGCTCTTCTTAGATGTATACTTTGACGGGTCTAACTTCCTTATTAGGGAACGTTAACAACTTCAAGTTAGTTATTAGGCTAGTTATCCCCTAAAAGCTGATAATGGATCCCTTTAACCAAGCAACGTAAACGTGTCCCTAGGGTATATGTCTATTAAGAGTGGATCAATTCAAAAAGTGCAACNGTATTCGAAAGGATTTATTCAAGTAGAAAGTACCGTTTCGAGAAGCTCTTCTTAGATGTATACTTTGACGGGTCTAACTTCCTTATTAGGGAACGTTAACAACTTCAAGTTAGTTATTAGGCTAGTTATCCCCTAAAAGCTGATAATGGATCCCTTTAACCAAGCAACGTAAACGTGTCCCTAGGGTATATGTCTATTAAGAGTGGATCAATTCAAAAAGTGCAACTCACCCGACATGTGCAAATTTATATCTAAAACCTATGAGCACATGTTAAGGGGGAGCATTTGAAAATCATAAAACTCTCAAAGTGTTAGCAAAATGTGTTTCTTAATCATAAACACTTTGAGAGAATTTTCAATGATTTGGTTAAATGGCAACATAGGATAGTCATGAAGTTTTAAGGTGGCTAAGGTTAGGAAAACCGTCCTATGATCCACCAGAGCCGGAGGGATCTACCCAAAGACAATTCCCAATAGATAGTATTAGAAAGTCCTTAGGTATGATTATGAAAAAAAAAGGAGTAATGTGAGAAAGGAGAAAGAAGGGGTTGAAGAATTAAAAAGAAATGAAATGAGAAAGGGTGAAAAGAAATAGCCCTCCCATTATTCAACCTTAGGGCATAAATCGGGTTCAACTCATATGCTATTGGTTGTTACTAAGGTAACACCGGTATTGAAGACAAGACGTCATGGACCCAGTGACGCACTGTACTAAACCTTCTAGCCACTCAAGTTCTCTTAAAAGTACTTGTTTCATTCTCACGGGGAACCGGTGTAATCTATCAATCTATCTCTTAGAGATGGTTGATATTGAAGCAGGAGACCTCTCCCTAGTCTCCGCATAGGATAACCAAATTGCACTTATTGAGTCTAGAGCCACGAGATGCATCAAAAGATCTCTTAGGAACAGTTAATCCTTCTACACTGGCTGTTCAACATTAAGGACACCAGCTGTAATATTTTGAGTCCTTCGTAGATCTTACAAATCTGCCAAGATCACTTATGAGGGAATATACTTATGTATTTCCCAGTGATTGAGTCGAAATTCCTGCCAGGGTCAACATCAAACAGCCCTGACAGCAGGTCACTTCGGTAATCTCTCGTGGATTACGCTTAGTGTTCGTGGTGGTGTTCCAAAACGGTCTACAGTCGTGGGGTGAACTCCAGCGACTCACCTAATCGTTGATGTACTTCGGTATGTCAGTGTAAGCCCTTTCGGGGGTATCCGATTAGGAATGACCTTGGTAAGGATTAGAGAAAGTCTTCACACTATGCTGTTGACGATCTCGAAGTCCGAACCTGTAAGTGCTGGTATGTTTATTACTAACCAATTTTCATGCAGCTCAACATACCAACCTTATCACTTTCACCACCATCACTCTAGTTCCACATGCTCATACCAACAACTAAAAGGAGTATTCTGACCTACACAACCATGGATATTCACTCAACAAAGAGGCTATGAGCATGTTGGAAAGGCGTTTAACCACTAGAGACAAAGAAGTTGGCGGTTGTTGCTGATTGCAGAAAAGATGTCGATCCATCACCTCATGCTCACACTTTAACATCAAATTCAAAGAAATCATGATCATTGAATAGGCCTCAAACTATGCTTCCACAACTCTGATGCGGAAGATCATGATCCTGAAAAGTGTGAGCATGCCAATACAAAGACGTTCAAATCACATGGAGATGTTACTACTCAAAGATGACTTAAAGATACTCATTTGGATGATGAACTCGAAGTAACACCTAAGATCATCCAACACATTAAACAAGTCATCTAGAGTCCAATGCTGGAAGCACAAAGATTAAAGACTTTGAAGAATCAATGACTACGAGCTAGAAGTTTTAATTCACAGAATAGAATGCTAGAATTCGAATTGTAATTTCCGGGGTGACCTCCCTTAGGGGGAGATTGTTAGGAATACGATTATTCCTATGAAAGACTCGGTCACCCCGATGACATATTAGCATTAAACTAGCTCGTAGGTTTATTAGTATTTATTTAGTTATCATAATATTAGTTTAGTTAGCGTAGTATTTGTGGAGGACGGACGGGTCTTTACCCACTGTACACCCGATCCACAGCCCGCATGAGGGCGTTTATGTTGTAAGTATAAATACCCCTCTCCACATGTGGAGAGTGTTGGAGCTTCCTTCTCATCAATCTAACATTTCACATTTTCTTTCATCTCTTTCTCTCTCGAGGAATCCTCCCAACTTCTCTCTCTCTCTCTCTCTCCAAACTCTTCTATTATTCTCCTTCCATAATTCTAATCTATTAAACACAAGAACCATTCATGCTATAATTATAAGTATCCTACAATACGTGCTACTTGCTTTACTTTAAACCGAATACAAGTCTTTTTCTTTGGTTGTTGCACGAGTAAATTAACTGCCACCACTACATAACTAAAAATTCATGAATCTAATCATTTGGGATATTTTACTCACGCGAACGCGAGTATAGTTGATAGATCTATTGGAGTTTGACAACTCCCGTTGGTATTAACACCTCTCTGGGTGGTACCAATAAGTACTATACTTGAACCCACTGAAGGATTAACTTTGGCAAGTTATCCTTCCCATCCCCTCATTTTGGGTCTGCAGCCCACATGACCCGGATTGTTAACATGCGGTTCATGAGCTTAGTGCAACATAACCCACTCCTGATAATTGTGCATGCATCACAATTATCACACACACACAACATTTTCCTAGATGGGTGTAACAATGTAGCCTAGGGAACTTGTATTCACTAACACTTAAACCTATGATTCTCACTCAACACCTAGTGTTGACTTTTTAAGCATGTATCCTAGGTATACCATTATGGAGACATTGCAAGAGAAGGCACTGAACTCGAAGGACTTTCAATCTTGTTATCATTCCTACACTATTTCACACTTAGATTCACGGGACCTCACCTTAATAAAACTCTGATATTTTAATGAATGATAACATATTTATAAAAACGTCTCTTTTCGAGTCGTTTTCTATTACTGTAACTGTGATTCCATGAAGTAATACCCCAACTCTAAATCCGCTGCAAAACGTGGAAAATGGGGGTGTTACAAGAATTCTTATTCTACACCATAGAGATCTGAATTCTTTCTCCTCCGATCTCTAAATCCTCACTACTTCCTTAGCTTTCTTAAGCTATCTTTCCCCTAGTTAAAGAATCTACCCCTAACTATCCCATATGCAAATATATGGTAATCATATATGAGCATATTCCTATCCTTTCCCTCTTTACTTCCTTAGATTACTATGATTCCCGAGTTAGTTTTCCCCTCCCCCCTTAGTAAAACCCGAACCATACTCTTTAGTATTCCCATACTTGAGGTTAGAAATGACTTTAGGATATCCCTAGAAAACATAAGCTTAAGTATAAAATAATTTAGATCACTAAGATAGCCTATCTAAGAAACCCTTGAGGAAATAGACAAATAAGATTAGGAATCTTTGAGGTTTTATAGGTTAGAAACCAAATTAGAATCCCTACCCCGATAGATAGAAAAATTAGGAAGACATCCCTATAAGATAGGATTTAGCCTAAGATAGGAATTTTACTTGATATTGAGGACATTAGAATAGACTAGATATAAGGAATTTTAGGAAAAACAAAGGATTAAATAGTAAACCTCCACCTTAAGCCATTAAACCCCTAGTTTAGGGTAGACACATTAGCAAGCTTCTACCATATAGGCACATTAGCAAGCTTCTACCATATAGGAATAAGTCATTTTTAGGTCATAATTTGCCCCTACCTAGTCCCCTAGGATTTCCCACAAAATTTTAAGGATTTAGAAACCCCTAGGAATATTACACTATTAGAATATCCTGAACCTACCCTAAAAATTTATAACCCAGACTTAGAACTCGAGGTTATTAGCTATAACTAGAAATAAGATATTTGAGGATATTAGATTACATATTAGGATTTGACGTTTCTTAGGATACACATTAGGAATTTCACTTAGAAAATACTATGGATACTACCCTAATTGGTTTTAAGTACCTAAGAATAGTAATACTTATAATAATAGTGATACTAGTAATAACAGACAACTTAGGACAAAAGAGGAAACCCGAAACTTTGCCTAAGAATAAGGATACTCCTAGTAAACCCTTAGCAAAGAAATTACCTAAACCTTCTCCCACTTTAGAACCCTCTACTTCGATAGAACCAAACACATCACCCTTAGAAGTTTAGTACTAGTTAGGAAAACTAGGAGAATCTTAGAGGGAAAACAAATCTTGGAGGAATCTAGTAAATCTAAAAATTCCATTAGGATACTATCTTTACAGGTATCCTATACTTTTACTCCTCCTTTTAATATTATTCTTCTATTTTAAATCCTATCCTTCCGTTTCCCCTCAACCTTCCATTTAAATCTCACTCTCCCGCCTTCCTACTCTACCATTTAATCCTACTCTTCCGCTTAAACCCACTCCTCCGTTATCTCTCACTCCTTCATACCTTCCTATTTCATCCCTTGCCTTCCCTCCTTTCTCTTCACTCTGTCCTATAAAAAAATCCACTTTTCCACTTTCATCCATCCTTTCGTTCCTCTGTCATTTTTCACTATATTTTTCCTACTCTATATTCTCTCCCTACCCCATCCTACAATGTTCTAAGAATTAGAACTTGTATTTCTCGTCATATCGCAAGATTCTATTAGTTAGATCTTGTAAGAATATCTATGCCGGACCTTAATCCTCATTATGTTCGACTATGGTATTATACTATCTCGCCTTGCAAAAGTTGCAAGAATGAGATTACGTCCGTCACCTTAGTCATAACATGGTATAACTACCAGGTGACTAGTTGCTCAACAAGAAAGGTTGTAGAACTGGCCACCATGACTAGAACTCGTTTCCACCATGACTAGAACTCATTTCTACCGTGGTTAGAACTTGTCTCTATCATGGCTACTACTTGTCTTCATCATGGCTTGGACTTGTTTTCACCATGATTGGAACTTGTCTCTAAAACATTCTTGGACCACATTTCCTTAAATGTGGACCACTCTTCCGTTTTCCCGCCGATACTACTTAAGGACGATTTATGATGACTATTCTATTAAAATGAATTTGGACGCTCTTTCATTTTAAGAAGAAAGTTATAATTCGAATGGATCATGAATTTATAAACTCTTGCTTACAAGAATTAGGACTATTAAAATGAATTTGGACGCTCTTTCATTTTAAGAAGAAAGTTATAAATCGAATGGATCATGAATTTATAAACTCTTGCTTACAAGAATTAGGACGCCATTACTTGCAAGTAATGAGATATAAACAAATGAGACCAAGTATCTGGCACATGTACAAACATTTCCTACTCTGTTTGTACAACTCCTTTCCTTCCTCTTATATTTCTCGACTCATTCTTTCCCCTACTCCTACGTTCATCTAAATGTCGGGACAAGATTTCTTCTAAGGGGGTAAGACTGTAGTGTAGAACCCAAGAAACACGTTTCGGAGGTCGCGGTTGATCGAAATATGTATAAAACATGGTTAGTTCTAAAGAGAGAAAGGTGAAGAACTAGGTGTTTTATTAAAATGAAATGAAGTGAAACTTTACACACTATTTCCCACACCCCTCATGGAGAGTCATGAGGGGTATTTATAGGCTCCTAACACTACATGTTTGCCTACTTGACAATAGTAGTCCCTGTAGTTTCTAATCTAGTCCATTTTACTTGTGTGATGTTATCTTTATAAAAAAGCGAAGCTAACAATCTCCCTCCAAGATATCGTCACACGTGAATGGTTATAATGAGACCTATAAATACATTAACAATGTCAAATTACAACAATAGTAAACTATGTTGATGATGTTGAAGCGCAGAGTCTCTGTAGCCTAGATATTGATGCAGACTTGAAGTTCTCTCTTCCGACGATCTCGGCGTTTGATCTTTGACACTGACGGCAAAGGTCTATGTAGCTCTGAACTTCAACTGCAATGGTCTAGTTAGGTTATTACTCCCTCCTAACTAGTGAGCCTTTTTTCTTTCTTCTGCTCCCTCCTGAACTGACAACTCTCTTCTCATCTCGCAGCGGATAAGGTAGATACTAATGAGTTTGCACCATGGTTGTCGTTCCGGGAGCATCATACCATAACTCACATAGTATTGCACAGAAGGTTGGTAATACGTGATATGTGTCCAAATACACATATATTTTACATTGTTAAACCCACAAAAACGACCAAAAACACACAAATAAACCATATAATGTTACAAATATCTTTGGAATGTGTTTTTGTGTATTTCAGGTGCAAAAGGATTGAAAATAAATGAAAAACGAACAAAGTTTGCTTAATTAGCAATTTCAGTCCCTGAACTTCCAAAGATTGTCAGAAATGGTCCCTGGATAAAATATTTTGAAGAAAAGTCAACAATAGTCCCCCAGGAATCATGAAATGACAAATTTTACCCTTGGAGTTCAAATTTGCAAAAATGGCAAAACTAGTTCCTCAACTTTGAAAAATGACAATTTTGGTCCCTGGGGTTTCAAATATGAAAAAAATTACATTTATGGTCCTTGGGTTATTGAAGCTTGGCAAGTTTGATCCTTATGGTATCTTTGGAAAAGTTTCATTTTCAGTCCCTAAAGTTTCAGATTATTACACATTTGGTCCTTGTGGTTTTTCTACTAAATACTAAATGGACTACTTATGTAATTTATCCTAAACCCAATAAATAAACCCACTATCCTAACCCACCTTAACCCCCTGGCCCAGTCACCCTCCACAGGCCCAAACACAAACATAAACCCACACCCCCTGAGTTATAAAACTCGGTCAAACAGTCAACCCTCTCCCACCTTTCTTCCCTCCCACTTGCAACCTGCAAAACAACCAACCCCCTCACCCTCTGCTACCACTCCCATACCTTGTTCCCTTGACCTCACACTAAACCCCAAACATCATTAATTGCCCTCAATTATCTCCAAGTTACCTATAACTGCCAAGAAGGATTTTTCCCGCCAAATTGCAATTCAACGGCCAAGATCANTTGTACAACTAGCTTTAAAATGATGAAATCTTAAAGAAAGTTGCAAACTTGAACCACTTTTTGAAAATTTGAAAAATTTCGAAAAATGGTACAAATTTGTACGAATCAAAATTTTGTGAAAAATTTGAAACTTTGTTGGTTGTTTGAGTTTATAACACAAGTTTTGATGTAAAAGATGTGATAAAAACACGAAACAAACAAGAAAGTAGCAAGCTTTTTACAAAAAATAACGAGTAAAAAAGTTGTTTTTGGGTCGTTAAGAGCAAAAACAAAAAAAATACACCTTCTTTTGGCGATTGATACCACTTGTTAGGTCACCATATTGTAAACACAAGTATAGATTTGGTAGAAATGAGATGAGAAATAGAGTTTGGTTGATTATAACAAATATGAAGAATAAAAGTGCAAGAGTTTCTTTAATGTATTGAAATAACCAACAAGAGAATGGGATACATAGATGTCCTATTTATAGGATGGGAGCTAGGGCAACACGCCTACTCCTTCCCTTCTCTTAATCGTTTGGGCTTTAGGCCCATTGGACTAGTATTGGACTCATCCTTAATTGTTACATATTTAATCAACTTAGCAACCTATTACAAATGTTGAAATAACCGAGACTTGACTAAAATGTAGAAAAACTTAGGTTCTAACATATGTGTAATGTTGTTCTTGTCTGATGTATGTTGCATTATGTTCCAATAACTCAGTAAAAGCTTTAAATCCAGTGTCCTTGAGTAAAAGTCAAAATCATGGTTTGAGCTTTTGATTTCATTCACTGTTAAGGATTGTGGACTCATAATTACTCATTTCACTTCATAAGTTGTTCACTTAGCTTATTATAGTCTCATTACAGATTATTTTAACCTTATAAATCAATAGGATTAGATTAAAACTCACATAAGTCAAACTAGTTCAAGTTCTTTAAAAGTCAAAATATCACTCAGTTAGTTTTTTGAATAAACTAGTAGAATTTCTGTAGGGCTTAATATTAGATTGTAGGGCTTGTGCTTTTAGGATTAGAATATTTAGCTGCTTATCTTCTTCAGTCTATTTTTATTTATTTTTATCTCTCAACTTTTACTGCTTATTTGGGCTTTTGTTTTGGCTTGTTTGCACTGAATGTGCCCTGCACCACAGCTTTTTGCCATATTTCATTAGCTTGTAGCCTCTTCATTATTGCATGATAAAGTGTGACATTTGTTGTTTTA
This sequence comes from Artemisia annua, assembly GCA_014162995.1. Classification (NCBI taxonomy): domain Eukaryota; kingdom Viridiplantae; phylum Streptophyta; class Magnoliopsida; order Asterales; family Asteraceae; genus Artemisia; species Artemisia annua. The sequence goes on along the minus strand of LBNU01005799.1, from coordinate 58,086 downwards.
AGAAGGTTACCTAGCTAGCTTGTTATAAATGCTCTTGATTTTCTATTTATGGCTTATCACAACTGCTTATTTTGCCTCTAAAGTTCTCTCAATTGCAACCTCTACACTGAGTAGTCAGTGTAAATGAGCATGTTCACAAGCTCATTGTGAGCTTCTCAGTGGGCCCTACCTTGTGATTTTGGGTTCTCTGAGAAGCCTACAAACCCAAGTGTCTAATTCCAGGCCTTGTTTGGGTGTTCAAGCTTATTAGATAAGCTTAAATAAGCTTACCAAGTGCCTGCAGACCACTGTGTTTTTCAGTGGGTGTTGGATTTGCTTATTGCTTCTTTACAGCTTATTCATGTGCTTTTTCTTTTTGTTTTAGCTTCCTTTATACTCAACTCACTTGTCTCAACTTATTTTAACTTTTGTTTTTAGCTTATAGCTTATTTACCTATCTTTTCAAGTTTAAAAATCCAAGTTAAGCTTTTTAGGCTTAACTGTTGGAATAATTAAGCTCCAAATAGCTTATTTCTCCAAATTAGTTTTGTAGAGTAAAAAGCAAAAAGAAAAATAAAAGAGTAAACTGCCATTAGTGGGATTTGAACCCTGGACCTTGTGGTTATCAAGTGACAAAACCAAAAGGATCCCGTGCACCATCTCCTCTATGTATGTTTATGTGTTTTAGCTTACCATATTTATTTATATACTAATAATAGTCCTAATAAGCTTATACAAGCTTAACAGCTTATTTTCTAGCTTATTTATATGCTTTTCTTAACTTTTATATTTTTCTTAGCTTAATAATTGTATAAAGTATTTTTATAAAAAAATTTATAATTATTATTGTTAATTTAGTATTTATTATAATTTTAATTAGTTTAATTATTTTATAAATAGTTTTTAATTAATAATAATTATTTAAATAGTCTAATAAATATTTTTCTTTTTCCAATAATTTTCTTTTATCATTAGGTTTGTAAAAAAGTAATTTTCATATCCGTAGGCCTTTTATTTCTTAAAACTCGCGTTTTATTTTGTACGTTAACATAGTTTTTAATTTAAACGTTTGTTTTTCAGTTTCTTAACGCTTTTAGGTAACTTTGTTTTACGTTCTTGTCATTATAGATTGTTTAAGCTATTTCATTTATATTTCCTTAGTTTTAATCACTCACAACCCTATTCCCATTCAAAATCACTCGATCACAATTCGTTTTCAAATACCATTCACACCTCGTCGGGACTTAACCACCCGGGGATACACTGTACTCCTTGGTTAGTTGGCTCAATAGGTTTGACTTTGTTGACCAATATCCTTGGTTGATATTGTCTGACTATTCAGAGCCAATCAAAATTTTGGCGCCGCTGTCGGGGAGGTTGTGCGCGTATTCTAAAACGATTTGCGGATTAGTGATTCTGGATATTCATATCCTTTGTATATTACCACCTTTGTTCATATTTTCTTATTTTCACATAAAATCAAAACGAATCGTAAAATTTTACCATTTCAGATTACTCAAGGATTACTTAGTGTGATCTACGAGGAAACGATTTGGTTTTTCAAAACGATTACCAAAAACATTTTAAATAAGTTTTCAACGAACACAAAAAACCCAAAAATATTTTTCCTTACCCTCTATCCGTTTGATTCTACCTTCTTATACCTCTCTCATGTATAATTCTTATGGCGTCTCTCGGCTACACATGTTTTCATTGTAAAAGCCCGATTGAGAACGGCTATCGTTGTTTCCAGTGTATTTGTGAAAAATGTGAAAATAATTGTAGTAACAGATTTTGTACTGTGTGCAATTTGTTCCTAAATCCACGTTCTCTTAATGATTCACCAAATCTTTCTGACAACCCTCCTCAAACATCTTCGTTGAAACAACTTCATTGCGTTAGTTGTGGAGATCCGTTATGAGATGGTTCACTTTGTGAATGGTGCAATTGCAAGGATTGTGGATTTCGCCATGAACTTTGTGCATGTTATCTTTTGAGAACTGAACCTACATTCACCTCTGATTATGATCAGAACTTTTGTGAATATTCTCAAAACGATTTCAACCACTTTCCTCCCAACTCATTCGAGCAAGAGTCATATCATTCAAATTTCAATGATGCTTCGTATCAAGATACACTGAGTTTTTCTTGTGAGTATTGTGGAGGTCCTCATGACAGTTCTAATTGTCAAACTGGGAACCAGCTTTTCCATGAGCAAGTTCCTTGTAACGATTACGAATTTGGTTTTGACCAATATCCATATAACTCACAGAATCAGTCACAACAGTTCAACTGTTGTACATACTGTGGAGGTTTACATATCAGCTCTGATTGCCAAAATAGGTACACGCCTATCTTTGAGCACGAACCTTGTGACAATTATGACACACGTCATTTTGATCAACCTCCACAGCCTTACCTTAACCAATCACCACCACAATCTCTTTTTCATGATTTCATCCAAGACATACAAGAAATACAAGTGTTATTAAACACTTGTCATGATAAGCTTCTTGGTCATGAACAACATGAGAAATCCATGGAAGAATTGTTAGCTGAAGAACAGGCTGCTAAAATAAATTCCCAATATGCCATTGAAAAATCTATTAGGGAATCAATTGAAAAAGAAAAAGCAGCCAGATCTAGCTCTCGATTCCGTTTCATTCCTGATGACAGTGATGATGAAGATACACTTGATATTCTTCAATTTCATAAAGATTCATCAAGTTCATCAGATGAGATACCATCAGTTGAGATTCCATCTCATTCTGCTGTTATCACACCCGAGGTTCCCACTCACTCTCTAAATATGGGGGACGAGCATCTTGACACTGTTCCTGAAAAGGAATCGGATGAATTCATAAAGTCTAGTGTTGAGAACCTTGTCCCAATCCCAAGAGAGTCACAGGGAATTTTTGATCATGTGTGTGATATCCCTCCTCCTCTTATCTTCCCAACTGATCATGTTGAGATGTTCTCCGATTCTACTGATGACGATTCTTTATCTTGTGGAGACATCGTTTATATGGAAGAATTACCTTCTGAGCTAGTCAGCTTAGAAGAAGAGAATGATGAAGAAACTGACACTTAAATCCAAGATGAAGCTCTTCGTGCTACATTATTGAATGTTAGTCTTCTCATTTCTAAAATTGAGGCTTTCAAAGAGAAACCCATTTCATCTCCTATCCCCCATTAAGGATAGTGACATTTTTTCCGATGATTCTATACCGGAATTTGAAGCCTTCACTTTTGATCATACGGGGGAGAAGATTAGTGGCAGTACCACTTCTCATTCTCATAATTCTCTCCCCGAACATGATTCATTCACCTTCGAGGAGTTCTCCTGTGAACTCACTCATATCATACCTCCACCGGAGTATGATAACTTCTACTTTGATCTAGACACACCCGGGATATGTCTTGATCAAACGAGCTTAAAAGATGAGATTCATGATATTATGAATTCTCTTGTGGGTGATGACGAGTTAGTCATGATATTTATCATGACTTTCTTTCTTTTCTTCACTTATCCCGTGGCTTCTCCTGTTCTTCACTCCCTCGGGAATGAAGACACTATCTTTGACCCCGGCATTTCCAATTACCATTATCTTGAGCCGGAATACATCTCATCGGTGTGGAACTTTCACGTGCTTCAAATGTTTGTCCAAACATCTTGAATGAAAGTCCGATGGAGATTATCTCTTCCACATGATACTTCCCCATGAACAAATGAATTCGGGGTCGAGTCAAGCTAGCGACTCGGTAAACAAAAACAGTAGCATGCATATGGGGTTTTCACCCTAAGTGTGGGGGTATTACCCCTGCTGTTGTATAAAAAAAAAAATAATAATAATAATAATAAAAAAATAAAAAAAAATAAAAAAAACATCATCATCATCATTTTTAAAAGAAGTGATAGCTTCTATTTAAGAAGCTTTAAATATCTAACTCACTTTTCAAAAATGATGTTCCCACACTTGCCTCAATCTAAACTTTTTACGTTCAAGGATTCGGCATAATAGCCGGGACTTTGAATATTGAGGACAATATTCAGTTCTAGTGTGGTGGGGAAAATTCTTGGCGAATTTTGATCACATTTGTACATTTCAGCGCCTTAATACCCCCATTTTTTGACCAAATTTTTTTTGTGGTAATTTGTCCGCCTTGTCTAAAACACAAAAGGACTGGCTAATCCAGGAGCAAACGGCTCTTGGTAAAGATATCTCAAATCCGTTTATGGCTTACAATTTGCCAAAAATTGTATGGTATTCAACTCAACATATCCTAAAAAGTAAAAGAGTTGACTAGCCCGCAAGGTTATGGCTTGTGGTAAACGCAGTGGAAAACCATAATTGGTAATCAACTCACCAAGATGATGACTGAATTCCATCAAGAGTTGGCTAGTCCAGAAGCAAACGGCTTCTGGTAAAGACAAATCAAATCCGTTGACAGCTTATGGTTTGCTCAAAATCATATGGTTATCAGTGTACCATGGTTCTTACTTGAACTGAAACATTTGGCTACTCCAGAAGTAATGGCTTTTGGTAAAGAGATTCAAATCCATTAAATTTTCATAAAAGATTGCTAGGGACTAGCAATAGTTTAGTGTGGGGGATTTGATATGTGTCCAAATACACATATATTTTACATTGTTAAACCCACAAAAACGACCAAAACACACAAATAAACCATATAATGTTACAAATATCTTTGGAATGTGTTTTTGTGTATTTCAGGTGCAAAAGGATTGAAAATAAATGAAAAACGAATAAAGTTTGCTTAATTGGCAATTTCAGTCCCTGAACTTCCAAAGATTGTCAGAAATGGTCCCTGGATAAAATATTTTGAAGAAAAGTCAACAATAGTCCCCCAGGAATCATGAAATGACAAATTTTACCCTTGGAGTTCAAATTTGCAAAAATGGTAAAACTAGTCCCTCAACTTTGAAAAATGATAATTTTGGTCCCTGGGGTTTCAAATATGAAAAAAATTACATTTATGGTCCTTGGGTTATTGAAGCTTGGCAAGTTTGATCCTTATGGTATCTTTGGAAAAGTTTCATTTTCAGTCCCTAAAGTTTCAGATTATTACACATTTGGTCCTTGTGGTTTTTCTACTAAATACTAAATGGACTACTTATGTAATTTATCCTAAACCAAATAAATAAACCCACTATCCTAACCCACCTTAACCCCCTGGCCCAGTCACCCTCCACAGGCCCAAACACAACATAAACCCACACCCCCTAAGTTATAAAACTCAGTCAAACTGTCAACCCTCTCCCACCTTTCTTCCCTCCCACTTGCAACCTGCAAAAAAACCAACCCCGTCACCCTCTGCTACCACTCCCATACCTTGTTCCCTTGACCTCCACTAAGCCCCAAGAAGCATTAAATGCTCCTATAAACCCTCCAAGTAAACTCCAACTGCCAAAATCAATTTTCCCGCCAAAAGCAAAATGAAGGGTTGAGATCAAATGGGAGCTATCCAACGGTCCAGAGAGAAGTGGGAAAGAGAGAGGGGACTGAGAGAGTCCTTATAAGTCAAGAAAGGCAGAAGAAAAAAAGAGTTAGCTAATGTAGTGTAGTGTAGTTGAAGCATGTCGTTTTTATAAATTTTCCATCTTCAATGTAATTTTAAGCTTCTAAGTTGTATTATTAGTACTTTCAGTGTATTAGAAACTCAATTTAATCAGTAATTCAAGCTTTTATGTTTAATTCAGATTTTCACTTCATTTACTCAAAAGTTTCATGTTAGCTCAATGTTGTTGAAAGTTGTTATTTATTAACCCTTTAAGTTCAATTAAGTTCTCTTATAAGTTTTCAAAAGCTTTTAAAGCATTTCAACTAGTTTAAATCAGTTTCACAAAAATACTAAAAATTTACAAATAAATAGGTTGAAAAATAAAAAATCACCATTGAGGCAGACCAGATGCAAGGAGCAAGGTGTATTAAGGATGGCCTTGGTTTAGAACCTCAGGGGAGGTGTTAGGATAGGTGTATGATCTCTGGTTACTTGTTCTCAGCTTAAATGTAATTTGTAAGTTTTTTTTTTCCATTTTTAGCTTTTTACTGTAGACATACTTATAAACTGCTTATCTTTGATACTTAAGGTTTATTCAAGGTTTGTGAAGGGATTTGATGCTAGTATGATCTTTGTTATTCAGTGAATAACTGTGTTGCTCATATTGACATTTTAACTGTCATTTTGCCATATCTAGCATACTTTAGCATATGTGGTTGTTTATGCTTAATTTCAGCTTAAATATAGTTAGAATAACTTATTAGATAACTTAGTATAAGTAGCATAGCCTGTATTATTTATTTGCATTGAAATCCAAATTCAGTCACAATTTAAGGAGTGTTTGGTTCAGATGTGCACATTGAGTTCCATTCTGTTTCAGTGGTCAAAAATGGTTTGAATAGGTCACAGTAGTTGTTATTAGGTCAAGCAAAACAGAAAATCCAGTGGTCTTTCGTTTAAAAGTCAATATTAGCTTCTTATTCCAATATTTGTTAATTGTTAAGGTTTTAAGTTTCAACATCACCCATATTAGTTCATTAGTGTTAGATATAGCTTAATTTGGTTTCATTTTAACTTATTACTTCATTTTAGTAACTAGGATTAGACCAAATCTCAAGAAAGTCAACTTTGTTCAAAATCTCAAAAGTCAAAATTTCCAGTAATAAATTTTTGAATAAACTTGTTGAATTTCTGTAGGGCTTAATATTAGATTTTAGGGCTTGTGCTTTTAGGATTAGAATATTTAGCTGCTTATCTTCTTCAGTCTATTTTTATTTATTTTTTATCTCTCAACTTTTACTGCTTATTTAGGCTTTTGTTTTGGTTTGTTTGCACTGAATGTGCCCTGCACCACAGCTTTTTGCCATATTTCATTAGCTTGTAGCCTCTTCATTATTGCATGATAAAGTGTGACATTTGTTGTTTTAAGAAGGTTATCTAGCTAGCTTGTTATAAATGCTTTTGATTTTCTATTTATGGCTCATCACAACTGCTTATTTTGCCTCTAAACTTCTCTCAATTGCAACCTCTACACTGAGTAGTCAGTGTAAATGAGCATGTTCACAAGCTCATTGTGAGCTTCTCAGTGGGCCCCACCTTGTGATTTTGGGTTCTCTAAGAAGCCTACAAACCCAAGTGTCTAATTCCAGGCCTTGTTTGGGTGTTCAAGCTTATTAGATAAGCTTAAATAAGCTTACCAAGTGCCTGCAGACCACTGTGTTTTTCAGTGGGTGTTGGATTTGCTTATTGCTTCTTTACAGCTTATTCATGTGCTTTTTCTTTTTGTTTTAGCTTCCTTTATACTCAACTCACTTGTCTCAACTTATTTTAACTTTTGTTTTTAGCTTATAGCTTATTTACCTATCTTTTCAAGTTTAAAAATCCAATTTAAGCTTTTTAGGCTTAACTGTTGGAATAATTAAGCTCCAAATAGCTTATTTGAGTGTTATAAAAAGTTTCCATTTACAAAAGTTGTTTATTATTAGTTGCAAATTAGTTTTGTAGAGTAAAAAGCAAAAAGAAAAATAAAAGAGTAAACTGCCATTAGTGGGATTTGAACCCTGGACCTTGTGGTTATCAAGTGACAAAACCAAAAGGACCCCGTGCACCATCTCCTCTATGTATGTTTATGTGTTTTAGCTTACCATATTTATTTATATACTAATAGTAGTCCTAATAAGCTTATACAAGCTTAACAGCTTATTTATAAGCTTTTCTTAACTTTTATATTTTTCTTAGCTTAATAATATTATAAAGTATTTTTATAAAAAAATTTATAATTACTACTGTTAATTTAGTATTTATTATAATTTAAATTAGTTTAATTACTTTATAAATAGTTTTTAATTAATAATAATTATTTAAATAGTCTAATAAATATTTTTCTTTTTCCAATAATTTTCTTTTATCATTAGGTTTGTAAAAAAGTAATTTTCATATCCGTAGGCCTTTTATTTCTTAAAACTCGCGTTTTATTTTGTACGTTAACATAGTTTTTAATTTAAACGTTCGTTTTTCAGTTTCTTAACGCTTTTAGGTAACTTTGTTTTACGTTCTTGTCATTATAGATTGTTGAAGCTATTTCATTTATATTTCCTTAGTTTTAATCACTCACAACCCTATTCCCATTCAAAATCACTTGATCACAATTCGTTTTCAAATACCATTCACACCTCGTCGGGATTTAACGACCCGGGGATACACTGTACTCCTTGGTATAACATTGGTTCAATAGTCTGACCTTGTTGACCATTCCTTGGTCAATATTGTTTGACTGTTCAGAGCCAATCAATATGCTCCGATGTACACATCATTAGTACTTCTTCGGTTCTAGAGTAAGCACAATTCCCTCGAACAACCAACGTACTAGAGATGAAGCACTACTTCTTTTGGCATGTTCTTCTCCCTCCTGATGGTTGCGATTTATCGAAATCATCATACTATTGTTTTTGGATTTTTGAAATTTTCTATTTTTGTATTTTCTTTTTGTTGGTTTTTCAAATTTTGTATTTTGTTTTTGTTGGTTTTTCAAATTTTGTATTTTGTTTTTCAATAATATTTACAGCGAAGCGGTTTTGAAAAAATATTTTTCAAGAAGATTCGAGAAGACGTTCTAACTCCTCAGGGGTTAGGCTTTGCATGCCAATTCGTCAAACAAATTCGTCAAACCTATCTTTTGGAAGGGCTTTAGTAAATAGATCGGCGAGTTGGTAATCAGTCTTAACGAAATATAATTCAACAGTACCCTCTTCTACGTGCTCTTTGATAAAGTGGTAGCGGACTCTAATATGCTTCGTCTTAGAATGATGAACGGGGTTGCACGAGATGGCTATGGCACTTTTCGAGTCACAATACATAGGTATGCGGTCAAAATGAAAGCCATAATCTGTGAGCTGTGTCCGCATCCAAAGAACTTGGGCACAACACGCAGATAGAGACACATACTCGGCTTCCACGGTTGACAGTGCAGTACAATCCTGTTTCTTTGACGACCAGCTTACTAGTTTTTCACCAAAAAATTGTGCTCCACCTGATGTACTCTTTGCTGTAGCTTCATCACCTGCATGGTCGACATCTGAAAATGCTGTTAGTTGAAACCCCGAATCCTTCGGATACCAAAGTCCCATGTTAATGGTTCTTCGTAGGTACCGAAAGATCCGTTTAACCTCTTTGAGGTGAAGTTCGGTAGGCTTTGCCTGAAACCGTGCTAATAGGCAAACAGCAAATTGAATATCGGGTCGACTAGCAGTTAGGTACATGAGAGAACCGATCATACTCTGATATTTCTTCGGGTCGATGGGTTTCCCAAATAAATCAGCACCAATTTTTGGTGAAGTGACCATTGGTGTACCAACAGAATCACAATCTTCCATTCCATGTTTTTTCAAAATCTCAATTGTATATTTAGCTTGATTTATAAAAATACCACGAGGGGGTTGATGTATTTGCAAACCAAGAAAGAATTTTAGTTCCCCCATCATGGACATTTCAAATTTGCTTTTCATGAGATTTTCAAAATGTTTTGAATGGTTAGGATTGGTTGATCCAAAAATGATGTCGTCCACGTAAATTTGAACGATCAAAATATCATCTTTGTATTTTTTGGTAAACAATGTGTCATCAACCGTTCCTTTTGTGAAATTGATTTTGAGCAAGAAAGATGATAGTTCGTCAAACCACGCCCTTGGAGCCTGTTTTAGACCATAAATGGCTTTCTTAAGCCTGTAGACGTAGTCTGGATGTTCTTTGTCAATGAATCCCTCTGGCTGACTCACATACACTTCTTCTTTCAGAGTTCCATTCAAGAATGTTGTCTTAATGTCCATCTGATAGACTGTGATGTTTTTGTGAGCTGCATAGGCTAAGAAGATCCGAACTGCTTCCAATCTGGCTACGGGTGCGAATGATTCCTCGAAGTATATCCCTTCCTCTTGCGGATACCCTTTAGCCACGAGACGAGCTTTGTTGCAAATGACAGTCATTTCCTCATCCATTTTGTTCTTCCACAACCATTTAAGATCAAGAATACGTTTCTCAAGTGGTCGTGGGACAAGTTCCCAACTATCATGTAACTAGTATTGAAGAATTTCATCCTACATCGCTTCGATCCATGGGTATTCTGCCATTGCTTCCCGAATGTTCTTAGGTTCTTTAAGACTTAATGCACAAATGTAGATACACAATTCGAGATCTGTGGCAAGTTGTCTCCTCGTCTGAACTGGCCTTGAAGGTTCACCAATAACTTGTTCAATTGGATGGTCTTTAGTCCATTGGAGTGTAGAAGGGTACCTTGGGTTTAACAAATGCGTGTTAGATGGTTCTTGTAACCTTGAAGAAGATTCAGCAGAGTCTGTTGCAAATGGGTTTTCAAACACTTCTTCTTCTTCTAACGCAGCATTGTTTGAATTATTTGTTTTTTCTTCTTGAAAGGTTGTGTTTTGGTGTTGCTCATCAACTCTTGGTAGAACAATTTCAATTACCGGAGTTGCTGGAGTAGATGTTGATGATGTTGAGGGAGTTGGTGCTTCAGCTTCGATTGTAGTAGATGCATCTTGTGTTGGTGGTGGTGGTTGATGGTTTTGAGCGGGGTGCAGCGGAATGATGTGGAGATGCATTTGTCGAAGTTCCACCATAGTATTCATCAAACATTAACTCGAAGAAGTTTTCCAGTTCTTGTTCTGTTGGTTTATCAGGTGTTGTTGACTAAGCTCCATTAGGTACGAGTCCTGAACTGATGTGTCCAGAAGTCTGACTGTTTGGTGCGGGTCCTAATCTGGTTTGATCGAAATATGTATAAAACATATTCGATAAAACAAATACTCGATAAAACCTGCGAGACATACTCGATAAAACTTGCGAGCTGCGACCCTTACTCGGTAAAAACAGCTAGTTACTCGATAAAACAAGAGATTTGGCTCCATACTCGATAAAGACTACTCCATACTCGGTAAAAGCTGCCTTTTGGGCCTCATACTCGATAGAAACCCACCTTACTCGATAAAATGCATGCCTTACTCGAAATTTGTGATCCTTACTCGATAAAATGGATCCATACTCGATAAAATGCATACATACTCGATAAGAAACGTACTTTTCCGAGAAAAAACACCCAAAAACACAATTTTACATCACAAAACACCACGATTCGCCCCCGGTTAGCTCTGATGCCAATTGTAGAACCCAAGAAACACGTTCCGGAGGCCGCGGTTGATCGAAATATGTATAAAACATGGTTAGTTCTAGAGAGAGAAAGGTGAAGAACTAGGTGTCTTATTAAAATGAAATGAAGTGAAACTTTACACACTATTTCCCACACCCCTCATGGAGAGTCATGAGGGGTATTTATAGGCTCCTAACACTACATGTTTGCCTACTTGACAATAGTAGTCCCTGTAGTTTCTAATCTAGTCCATTTCACTTGTGTGACGTTATCTTTATAAAAAAGCGAAGCTAACATGTAGCAACCCACAAAATCTCATCACTATCATTCCCATTACAAATACCTATATTAGGTATTTCACAGGTAAATTTTTGCTTTTTATGTGCATTCATTACTTGCATGACTCTCTAGACCTGCCCACGTATCCACACAAGCCAAATAACTCAACACTCACATCCTATAAACCCCTGGTATGTCAAGCACAAGATCACAACAACACCATAATAAGTAATCTACCAATCTAACACACTAAACACATCACAAAACCCTAATGAACCCTAATTAAACCGTAATTAGACCTATGTGCTTACTAAACCCTATATGCTTAACTAAACTAGTTTGAAAGTGTCCAAGGCTTAAGTATGAGTTACCTTAGGAACATTAGGATACCTTAGGACCCTTAGACCTTAGTACAACCCATTAGAGCTTAGGTACAAGTCCCTTAGGCACAAAACCATAACTAGGTTATAACTTCCCAAAAACTATGTCAAACCTTCCCAAATCTTTCCCATAAGCTACCACCACTTAGTATAAGCCTCTTAGGACTTAGGATTAGTCATTAGACACTCATAGGACCATAACCTAGGCACTAAACCCTAAGCTAGACCTTAATCACTCACTAAACCAAATTAGGTCTAAACTAAACCTAACTTAACCCTAATCCTAAAACTAAGTACCCTAAGCACCTCAAACACCTCAAGCACCTAGCCT